>JAQJVK010000001.1:50280668-50413905 GCA_035578135.1 Flexamia atlantica | reverse complement strand
ACATAGATACCCAAAACCTTCACAAATGTGCCCCGAGTGTCGCTCGTGATCGAAATGACAATTTCCAGGTTACGAAGCTAATAAATCGCCACTGAGCCATACAGTTATAACCGATTACAGTAATATCTCACAAGTAGCATTTAAGGCATCTACCAACTTCCATACTTTCAATAAGTGGCAAAACGAAAAACACTGACTTATTAAGCTTCAAATATGCAGCAGTACACATTTTCCATCAGGAAAAACAATTACACTGAGCAATTCTACTAGCCGTTTTACCAGAACAAATCTTTAAACTGACTTTCTTACTGTACTTCTTTTTATTTCAATGTAGTATTATTTTTCTGCCATTTAACTTATTTTAGCGAATTTCTTAAAGGAATAAGCTATTACGGTAGTACTCTGGTGAGACCTAAGTCCGAGACCATGTTAACTTTCATTTTGGGGTCCCCAGAAGCAAAAAACACCATTCGTTCGAATTTATATATATATATATATATGTGTGTCTGTTAGCACGATAGCGGCCGCAAAAAGGTCCGATCTTTATGAAATTTGGTACGGACATGTAAAGTGGTAATCATGGACGAGTTCGTGAACCAGCCCGATCGGACCACCGGAAGGGGGGGTAAAGGGAATAAACCCCCCCAAAATGGGTTTTTTGAGTTTTTTACATAGAAAAATAAAATTCATCGAATTTTTGTGGGCACCATTGAATTCAGCACAAAAAAACAACAATTTCGTATTTTGAATCACTGCTGTATGTCCATTGGTTACCGAGATATTGAAAGTGGTAAACACAGTACGTTGTCCCAATGTTAACCTTATGGGAAATAAGTAAAATTCTATATCTCGCTTATTTCTCAACATATCTTGTTAAAAATTGGTAAATAGCTTCTTCTAGTTCAGATCTACTAAATATTGAATTAAACCACCAGTTTTAATATACCTGTAGCAGCAAACCTGCATACTCATTCCGATGTTATTCTATGGAGCTTACCAAAACATGTCAAATCTTGCTATGTTTGATTGAAATATCTTGATTTGCATTTGAATTCGCTGAGTATGCAGGTCTGCTGCAACGGGGGTATTTCTTTATGAGGTTGGTTTTCTTTCAGGCGAAGAAATTTATTTGTATTTAAAAATTAAGGACTGAGTTTAACACATTTGTATACACATTTATTTTAATGTCTTTATAAATACAGGGTTTTCATAAATTAATGGTGGGGTTTAATGATAAAATAAAAAGAAAACGAGAAAAGTTGCAAAAAAAAACCTATTTATTTTGTTGAATTTCTTACATCAAAATATTATTCATAGCTAATAAACTTCAACATGTCCACCATTTCTTGCTCTACAGATGTCCAAACGATGATCTATTTCAGCCTCTTGGTTTGATTTTTTGAAGAAGTTGAATTTGGTAGGCATGAAGATAGCTTTTTGTGTAAAAACATTGTGGAGTGTATTTACAGGTATTTCTAATTCAAGACTTCGGCAAGAGAGTGATTTCCTTGGACTTCTAACACAAGATAGTCTTATGTTTTCAACTGTCTGGTTCGAGACTGGTGGTCTACCAGGCCTACTTTGCTTTTAACTGACCCAGTGTTTATGAACTGCTTACTCCAACGACGAATGTTATTTTCATGAGGTGGAGCTTTGTTAAATGTTCTTTTAAATGCCCCTTGTACTAGAGTCAATGACTTTAGTTCACATAACAAAATACACACTTAACCTTTCCTCGATCGGAAAACATGTTTGTCAAGAGACACAACTTTCAGTTTATTTCAAAGAATAAGATTATTAATTAGTGCAACAATCAACACAGCTGTTTTAATTAATGAAACAAAACTGTTTGAGCTACCGAATGTAGGTGTACCAATATGACATATTTAATTCTTCATATATAGTTTTACATACAGTTAAAACCCCACCATTACTTTATGAAAACCCTGTATTTTAAAGCAATCAATATTAATTTTTTTAAGTAGGGTCCTATCCTTTTATGCCCAGGATCAATGGACAATCCATTTATCATATAACCCTCCAAATCCTTCAATAATTAGCATGTTTAACCCATAGGAAACAGTAGTGAAAAGTCTCTTACGGTTCGAACACAAGGCTTTGCGACTCTTCTTTGATAAAATACAATTGACTGAGTGGTCATGATATTGCGTATTGTTCTACATGTTGTAAAGATTCTCCAGTTAAAGTTATATCACGGTCCCCTGTCAAACCTTCGTCTGAACAGCGTGTTTACGCAGACCTAACCCGAGATGAAGAGAGCTGCCTCTTCCTTGAATAGTTTTCAGCAAAACTTGAAACAGCTCAATTAAGACTAGTTACATTACTTGAAATGGCGACCTACCCAGGTAGGTATTTTAAGCCAAGTATGAATGGTAGATGAGTGAAGGGTGATTGTGGCGCCATCTTGTAGTCTTGTTACTGACTAAGGCCGACATGTTACTTAGACAGGACTGTTAATTCTAGTCAAACAGGACTGTTAATTCTAGTCCAACAGGACTGTTAATAGACCAACAGCCAATGACAACTAAGGTACCTACATTTTAACGTGGGATCCGAACCACTATTTTGCCTGGTTTACAATTTACAAACTGGTCTTATTATGAGGACGGTCCTGTGAACGTAGTATTCAATAGTGTGGACGTTAATCCCCACTAGGGGACACGGCGTCCACAAGCCTTCGCTCAAAACTATCCACAATTTGTGACCTCCAAGTAGCTGGATTACATGACACGCCACCGTCCCAAGACTCGGTGTCCCAAGTTTCAATCTTGGTGTATGATTCGTGGTAATTATTTAAATTAATTAATCATAATTTGACAAAATAACTATGTATTATTTTAAAATAAAAATTTTAGGTTGCAAAGGAAAGTAATTAAGAGAAAATAACCGTTTCATTGAAGCAGTATCACATTTAAATGGATTTTTAGAATTCATGTAAGGCAACAAATAATATATGGTGCTGTGCTCTCTCTCCCTCTCTCTAATCAGCACACGATGCACTCAACATCCAACTTCCATTGCCGCTGGTGCGTGGTTTTTCAACTTGTGCCGACGCCGTGTGACAATCGTATCTCATCACCGCACGAAGCTCTCAGTCAATAGATCATCAGACATCATCGCGTCTCCACTCTGTTGATCAATGCCGGTGGCTGTAACGTGTAACGAGTGTGTCAACTTTTGTTTTATTTGCTTAAACAATTTATCGTGTTGTTTTAATTCCTTTAGTAATAAAATACTTGTTCTGGTTGGGATTACATGGTTCTTGATGTATTTTTTACCAAAGTGGCAACATAAAACATATCGTTGAATAACATTTTCCCAAGATTTTTATGGTGTTTATTTTAAAATATTTCAACGCGGACGATATTTTGTAACTTTGGGAAGAACTTGATCTTGTTAGAGCCCATGTCAAACAATATGACACAGACCATCGGTAAGTTCAGTACTAAAATTTAACATTAGTCTTGTTGGTGGTCTGGTACAAGTAATTTGACTCGGCCTATATTGTTTACAGCCAACCTTTTGTTGAATTACGTCATTATTTCTAGGCTGTCGAAAAAGTTAAAAATAAATCTGACAATTACTTCCTTCATAACAATGAGAATATCTTACATTTTTTTTTTTTAGTCGACTTAATAAACGTAACAAAATATAACTATCGAAACTTATTATAGTGAAGAAATTATAAGAACATCGACCAAAGAAATTCTAACCAAGTCTAAACTTCCCACAGATCTTTAGTAAATCCCCCTAATTAATATGACAAAATTCCTCGAAAATCTTTGTTGTGCTTCAGCCACTATCTTGAAAAAGCATTTTCGTTTTTACACCATTTGCACTTTTATCTTATCTCTTACGGTTTTCGTGTTAATTGAAAAAAAGTTTAGAGAAACGCGGCCGAAAATGTTTTTTTTTAAGATGGTGGCTGGAGCACAGCAGGGATTTCCGGGGACTTCGGTCATTTTAATTAGGGAAGTTTACTTGGCATCTGTACGAAGTTTCAATCTGGTAAATACATAAACTACAATGCATAAACTTTTTTTTTGCATTAAATTTTGGACTATTAGTAGTGTCTCACAGTGAGGCAGAATATTCTACGGTCGTTGATAAATTGTCCTCAGTATATATATATATATATATATATATATATATATATATATATATATCATCTAGTTGACGGATTTTTGCCATTGTGAGATCACGCCTTTTACTACCTAATTATTTTTAGAATTTATTTCTAAGAATATCATAACAAATACTGTTCTTCTCTCTTTTGTGGCATTAGCCATAAATTATAATAAATCTTAAGACTTTTTTAATCGATGTCAACAAAAAGTTTCGAAGTCAAAAAAGGTAAACTTTCGGAAAACTTAAAAAACTTTATAATTAAGAAAAAACACAATATTAAACACTAAAGAAATCATAAACGGAGTTTGAGATGCCCTTTAATATATTTCGTAATTGCTTTTTATAAAAAAACTCTTTTATGTACAGATTCTATGTACTTAAGATCAGCCGACTTGGAACGTTTTTGTATGAATTCAATGGAAAAAATAATGAATTATATGGTAAAAAAGAAATTCAGTCTATTAAAAAAGTGTTGGATACATTTCAATTATTAAAAAAAATTGGATTTTCTATTGGCAATTGCATTATACAAAAACGACAGGTTTTTAACCTCATTCTGTGGTTTTATTTCCCACAAGGAATGATGGGGAATGATTATGCAGGTTTGCTGCCATGAAAATGGGAATATTAGGCATTTTAGACTATTATACATTAGACCTCATCTAGAAGCCACAAACATAGTTTTTTAAGATATGTTGAGAAATAAGCGAGATATAGAATTTTACTTATTTCCCAAAAGGTAACATTGGGACAACGTAAGGTTAATATTGCATATAGCCAAGCAGTGCCACCAATGCAAACAAAAAAATTCTATGTCGCTGTCTTAGAACGTTTTACAACCCCACTCAATATGTGGTAATACTGTACAAATGCATTGTTGAGTTCTAATCTAGAACCCTTCTGCATAAAATTGTGCCTATGCCTCTATGCGCCTTAAATTGAATTTCCTGCCTTTAACTGAAAATGGCCAGAAATGTTACTTAGAACATTTTTGTTTACACCAATTATTTCCTTTTAAGCGAATTTCCTATCAAATAGCGAAGTTAGTATCACTATTTGTTCTGTGACATTGAGGCTTGAGATCATAATAACTTTTACTTTTGGGACCCTCAGATCCGATTTTCTTCAAATTTGTGAAGTACATTAATTTCTATGTCAATTAGAATAAGTTCTTCGGGACAAATATCTGAGCACCCCTAATTTGGGGTTCATGGCCCACGAAAGGTCTTATTAGCTTCAATTGAAATTTTATGCTATTAAAGAAAATAAAAATGCAAGTTTTAAGCTGCCTTCCAGAGTTATACCACAAAAATAACAAATCAAAAACTTCAGTTTACTGAAAGCAGCTCGTTGTTTCAAGGGAATTTTAAATTTTTTTTTATTTCTTTTGAATTTGTTAGTCATGTTATTTTCTCCTATCTGATTGGCAAGGTTAGTTGGAACACCCGTACCCCAATTTTTCAAGGACATTAAGCCCTACATTTTGGGATTTGTTTCTAATACGGGTAATTGAAGCCCATTGAAATTAAAATTCGCTCCCTTTTTTAGCATTCTTTATTAAATCATTAAATTTTAATCTTTAGTACATTCCTAAGGCACTCCCGTGAACGCTTAATAATTCACAATATTTTTTAAAATTTTAATCGGCTGTTGATTCCAAAGTGAAACATGACAATTTGGAAGCCAACAGCCATTGGCATTCTTATCAGAGAAGAACTCAAACGTTACAAATTTCATTTCATCAGCTCATGTGGAACGCTCACAAACAGATGAAGCCTCAGTGTTGAAATATGAAACCGAGGTAAATATCTCGTTACTCGGCCTCTAATTAGAGCAGCTCTTGCTCTTACATCCACGTACGTTTCCTCACAGTTATTATCATTGCCTGTCAAAAACATTTTAGATTTACCTCATTCCTAATCTGCATCTACCTTACTCTGTTCATGACTTCGAAAGCATGAACAATCTTAACAGCGAATTAATATTACGTTTGACTTAGAATCGAGCTAACAACCTTCTAAATTAGACATAATTGAAATTAGATTGGATATCCTGTTTTAGTCCTTAACACTAAAGTGAATAACATAAACTCATAGCCTTCCACAAAATAAGCATTTGTCAGTTAATTTTGCCAGTTCGTTAATTTCAAGCCCTTAAAAATAAAAATAAAAATATTTCACAATCTAATCAAATTAATACTCCAATTATATTAAGTAATTAATTGTGTTGTACTAATTCCATGGCTGATGATAAATCAAGTAAAGGCTCGGTGTTACCTAAACATCGGTAAACTAGGACGTATACAGGTATGAAAGGTAAGTGGAGGGTGGGGAGAAGCTGCTAGGCCGCGCTGGCAGGTGTGTGATGGATAGGTACAGGGATGTCTCCAGGGGCCATCGTTCCTGTCTCCAGTCTAGATTGACTGTCCTTGTCAACTGCATAATTAACCAACAGTACCTGGTGGACCGAGCCTTGCTCGGTGTTATTTCATGTTTACCAGTTCATCCAGTTACTATAAAATATCTCAATGTCATAAAATGTATCAATATAAACCTTTTTTATTGCTCAATGGACTCTTCATCCCACCTGCTGTATTTTCCCTTGATAGCTGTAGATTCCAAACAGCTGTTATTATTACTTCATTTGTTTACACTTTCCTTGTTTATTTTCGTTGCTATCACGGCAACCCATAAGGCCAATGTTAAAATTTTACAACTTTAAAATTCGATTTATTACGTTATTAGATTTTCTCTGGCCAAGTAATCTGCGTAAAAGACGTTTTTGAGTCATAAATTACTTATTTCCAGACTTTGAAAGAAATCCTCGGAGCCGTTTTTGAGATAAATGTGCAAGCAAGCATACAAGCAAGCATACAAGCAAGCACGCACGGCCGGACGATAACATTGCTCATATAAGAGTATAGGATATGATGAGATTTTAACAAATCCTACTAGCTTTAAGGATTTTATACGTTACTGATCTTTTTTTTGTTTAAATATTAACTTCTATATACATTTTCTATATGCATATAGAAGCTTGTTTAAATATAAGCTTCTATACGAAGCATTGATGATATTAAACATTTAACTGGTTTCTAACGTAGATTGAATGTGTTGTATAACAAAGAATTTCTTGTTACATTGCAGCGGTGCCGCGGCAGTTTCATTTTCACCTACAATTAAACTGACATTAAAGATTCTTCAAAATTTAGTTTTTTTATCCAGTTTAGAATATTTCCAGTAATTTAAATTAAGAACAAAAGTCAAATTTATGGTTATTTTTTGGAGAATATTTTGTAAGCTTAATTATATTAGCGAATTTCCTTAAAGGAATAAGCTATTACGGTAGTACTCATGGTAAGACCTAAGTCCGAGACCATGTTAACTTTTCATTTTGGGGTCCCCAGAAGCAAAAAACACCATTCGTTCGAATTTGTATATATATATATATATCTATATATATATATATACATATATCTATATATATATATATGTCTGTTAACACGATAGCGGCCGTAAATATGGTCCGATCTTAATGAAATTTGGTACAGACGTGTAAAGTGGTAATCACTCGGACGAGTTCGTGAACCAGCCCAATCGGACCACCGGAAGGGGGGGTAAAGGGGGATAAACCCCCCTAAAAATAGGTTTTTTGAGTTTTTCACATAGAAAAATAAAATTTATCGAATTTTTGTGGGCACCATTGAATTCAGCTCAAAAAAACAAACAATTTAGTATTTTGAATTACTGCTCTATGTCCATTGGTTACCGAGATATTGAAAGTGGTAAACACAGTACGTTGTCTCAATGTTAACCTTATGGGAAATAAGTAAAATTCTATATTTCGCTTATTTCTCAACATATCTTGATAAAACTTGGTAAATGGCTTCTTCTAGTTCAGATCTACTAAATATTGAATTAAAACCAACCAGTTTAAACATACCTGTAGCAGCAAACCTGCATACTCATTCCCCATGTTATTCTTATGGAGCTTACAAAAACATGTCAAATCTCGCTATGTTGGATTGAAATATGTTGTTTTGCACTTGAAATTCGCTGAGTATGCAGGTCTGCTGCAACGGGGGTATTTTGTATTTTAAGACGGAATTTAATAGTTAAGGTGTCAGATTAAATACTCCATAGAAAAAATTCATTTAATTAAATTCATCTAAATAAACTTCCTCAAGAACTATTCATCCCTACCTCCAGTCATTTTGTTATTTAAAGTTTTATTTATTGCTTTGAGATTACTTCATATTGTATATCAGTTGCGGTTTATTAACTTTGGTGTTTTTGGGCTAAAAGGATTGGTTCAACTTTGAAGCAATATTATTGAATTGAGATGAAATTACATTAAATGACAACAAAAAATGTCCAAGTGTAAGGATAGCAAAACGTCGGTTCACTGGAGGAAGGGCCGCTGTGTCTGAGCCGCCACAATGATATCTGTTGCCGCACACTCCCCCACTTGCTCTTGCCAAATGTTCTTCCCATTGAAGGCGACAACGCAGCGTTGTTACTGGCCAATTCGGCGATTAATACGTGGAATGTGTTTTTTTGTTTGTTATTTCTAGTTGAGTATAATTATTCCGTGAGTAAAACTGCACTGCTTAAAGAAACTAGTGTATTTTCTTCATTAATTTGAGAATAGCCCAAATATTTCATTTTCTCAATGCCTATTTGTAACCAAAACATATCTATAACCCTGAAAAGAAATAACCCAAGAAGATTTGTCGTATCATTTAATTAATTAGTGGCTTTTACAATTTCTACGGAATAAATTTAACCAGACTGGAAATGATTATTTTTTAATAGCATATTTCCCCTAAAAGTTTCTATAAAAGCTGTAAATGTCCATACCCTCCTAATAAATGCAGTATGATATCGTTGTTAACATAGACTAGCTTGTTTGCTGGTTAAATATTCTATACATAAATATACTATAAATAAAATCTTGTTTACATCATACTGACACAGAGACATTTGTTTTCTGTTCTTATTCTTGTCAGGAAAGTTTTTGCCGATACCAATCCGGAAAATTTTTCGGACTAGGATTACTAGGAAACGGAAGTAAACAATATAGCTGCCTGGAAGACAAACATATTTAACGCATATTTACTAGTTACTTTAGAGGATTAGAAAAATATAGAGGGAGCACTTGTATGTAGTATTAGAAATTGTTTATGTTTGTTTATAGGTTAGTTTGCAAGAATTGAGAAACGTAGCGGTTTATGCAAAAAATACACCATGATAAAAATATTTTTCTCTGTAGTATTATGATGTAAATTATCGTACGTAACTCGCCCGCTAAGTTTTACCGTACTCGCATGAAAGCTAATCATGGGAACTATCACGCTCGCCCGGTAAAACAGTACTTACCGGACTAGAAACTTAATATACAATTACTCACATTTATTGCCTAGCTGGATGAAATCACGATTAGTTGGTAAGTGCATTCTCTTACTGTTATTTTTAAAATGGGAAATCTCTTTCACTAGTCTAGGAAAAACTAATTAAGATTCAAAAGAAACTATTGAAAAGGTATACATAAAATATATTTCTTACATAACTTCTAAATCAAGCTTACAATTCTACGAACAATTCGATCTTTGAGTAGCCTCTCAAACCTGTCCTCGCCTTGAGATTTTAGAAAATTTATTTTGTTCATGATCAAAAACAACAAAAGTAATTATGGCAATCTTACTTTTGGATACTAAACTAAACAAACGAATTACTTATACACAAATAAATAAAAAGTAAAAATATGAGTTTGTACTACATTGAATAATTTTGAAAACGTATTGTCTTGGGCCATGAAAACAAAGTTTTGAAAATTTCCTGCACGGACGTTAACGGTCTGAACCGGTGTGTTCGGGAGAGAGGCTAGAGGCTTGTCCAGCGGTGCCTGTTGTAAAGTCAACTGTTGTTCTGGGATTTACAGCCCTTGTTCTCTAGTCAGCAATACAAATTTAAACCAATACAACTGTGTGTTAATTTGGCTTTAACGATTCCAAGATATTAGTTAATTTTCTAAGCAAATGCTGTCTTAAAAATAACCCTAAAATTAGGTTAAAGATGATCATACTGACACAGTTTTCAGTCCCTTTTTGTTGGCTCGAAAGTTACCATTTCTTTCCGGCCTAGACCGAGACCTATTATTTCCATGCAGTGGTAGGAAAATCTAGTTTCCTACAGAAATATTACTTAAAATCATTGATGCATGCACGTAAAACATTCCACTCCTCAGGCTTACAGTCTCATTTTATATTTCAATTTTTGTACACTTGGAGAATTGAGAAAAGCAAGCGCTCAGAGGTGGAATCGAGTCGAAGTTGCAAGGAGAAAAACTCTTTGAACTACTAAAATCAGAACTTATTTATAAATTTAACGATATTAATTATGAGGCATAAAACCTTGAATAAGGTCTAAACATATATTTAAACCAACTAAAAAGTAACACTTATAGCTATTTGTGTATTAAGAGCGCGAAGTACGTCATTGCCGCTCGAGAATGGTAGATGGCCGCACGAAGCTTTAGCTGAGTGCGGCCAAACATTTCGAGAGTGGCAACGACTATTTGTGCCGGTAATACACACAATATTTTTCCTACCACCATTATCTAAACAATTTAACTTATTAACTAACCTATACACAAAGGTTCATTGAGGTTATGTTTGCTTATTTTATTGGAACGAACCGGAAGTTAGTGTGTAGAAACGCCGACAGTGAAATCAGCTGATTTAGTACAAGGCAACTATAATTCAGAATACGGTGAGTGACAAGGAAATTCTGACCAATAGAAACTGTTCTTTTGTGTTTGACGTCATAGTTATCTCTCTTGTGTGCCACCTTAACCTAATAATAAGTAACCCTCATTTAGCGAGCGAGAATGACCATTTCCTTACTGTTATTCTCTTACTGTTATTTTTTAAATGGGAAATCTCTTTCACTAGTCTAGGAAAAACTAATTAAGATTCAAAAGAAACTATTGATAAGGTATACATAAAATATATTTCTTACATAACTTCTAAATCAAGCTTACAATTCTACGAACAATTCGATCTTTGTGTAGCCTCTCAAACCTGTCCTCGACTTGAAATTTTAGAAAATTTATTTTGTTCATGATCAAAAACAACAAAAGTAATTATGGCAATCTTACTTTTGGACACTAAACTAAACAAACGAATTACTTATACACAAATAAATAAAAAGTAAAAATATGAGTTTGTACTACATTGAATAATTTTGAAAACGTATTGTCTTGGGCCATGAAAACAAAGTTTTGAAAATTTCCTGCACGGACGTTAACGGTCTGAACCGGTGTGTTCGGGAGAGAGGCTAGAGGCTTGTCCAGCGGTGCCTGTTGTAAAGTCAACTGTTGTTCTGGGATTTACAGCCCTTGTTCTCTAGTCAGCAATACAAATTTAAACCAATACAACTGTGTGTTAATTTGGCTTTAACAATTCCAAGATATTAGTTAATTTTCTAAGCAAATGTTGTCTTAAATATAACCCTAAAATTAGGTTAAAGATGATCATACTGACACAGTTTTCAGTTCCTTTTTGTTGGCTCGAAAGTTACCATTTCTTTCCGGCCTAGGCCTAGACCTATTATTTCCATGCAGTGGTAGGAAAATCTAGTTTCCTACAAAAATGTTACTTAAAATCATTGATGCATGCACGTAAAACATTCCACTCCTCAGGCTTACAGTCTCATTTTATATTTCAATTTTTGTACACTTGGAGAATTGAGAAAAGCAAGCGCTCAGAGGTGGAATCGAGTCGAAGTTGCAAGGAGAAAAACTCTTTGAACTACTAAAATCAGAACTTATTTATAAATTTAACGATATTAATTATGAGGCATAAAACCTTGAATAAGGTCTAAACATATATTTAAACCATCTAAAAAGTAACACTTATAGCTATTTGTGTATTAAGAGCGCGAAGTACGTCATTGCCGCTCGAGAATGGTAGATGGCCGCACGAAGCTTTAGTTGAGTGCGGCCAAACATTTCGAGAGCGGCAACGACTATTTGTGCTCGTAATACACAATATTTTACCTACCACCATTATTTAAACAATTTAACTTATTAACTAACCTGTACACAAAGGTTCATTGAGGTTATGTTTGCTTATTTTATTGGAACGAACCGGAAGTTAGTGTGTAGAAACGCCGACAGTGAAATCAGCTGATTTAGTACAAGGCAACTAGAATTCAGAATACGGTGAGTGACAAGGAAATTCTGACCAATAAAAACTGTTCTTTTGTGTTTGACGTCATAGATATCTCTCTTGTGTGCCACCTTAACCTAATAATAAATAACCCTCATTTAGCGAGCGAGAATGACCATTTCCGCTCACTTTTGTGAGCGAGAATGAAATGAAAGCGGAAATGAACAGTTTTGCGTACAGTTGACAGGTGTGGCAATGTGATTATTTCCATGCAGCTGTAGGAAAACATAATAGTAGACCTTTATTGCGAAGTTAGTTAAAAGTTAATCAGTGACGTTCCTCGACAGGGAAGTTTCTATCACTGAAAACCTTTTTCTATTTTAAGACCTTTTTCCATTTTTACGTATCTAGTCTGCCTGAAGACATTTATTTGCTCCTGACAGTCTCCTGTCTCGAGTCGCCAGTGTCTCTGGAGTCAGTCGGCATCAGCAGTACAGAGCCTCAGCGGAGTAATGGCTCTCAGAGTCGGCGAGTCAAGTGTGGGGGACAAAAGCGTTGATTACACGCTCAAATCACAATGGCCTTTCTTAGCCACTGTAGGAACAAAATCGTTAAAACGCCGTATTTGTTGACCTGACCTTCAAGGTCGGTTTTTCTGAGGATTATTGCATACAGTAAATCAACATTTAATACAACTCATTATTACGATAGTTAGGACAAAATCTGAGGCGTTTACCCAACTTTGTGAATATTAAAAACGCTTGTTACAAGCGCGAGTTTTAATTACTTAAACGGTTGGGCAACATAAAATTTAGAAACCATTTGAGTATTTGTTGCTCGTCAGATAATATCTCAGATTAATGGTTTTTAAATGATTTTAAATTAAAGTTATTATTTAGACTAGTTATTGGTCATTTATAAGCTGTAAATAGACCAATAAAATTGTACTGAATACGAATTTGAAATACCTACATTTTGATCTAAACTGTGCATAATGTTTTTTTTATTTCTCACTAAAGCAAGATGTTTACTAATGCACTTTCAACATATCTTTGGTAACCTAATATCCTCTGCATTGCTTAAGTTGAAAATAAACTATATTAAAAGTTTGGTTTGGAACTAAGTTGGAAATGAAATTAATGTTTTTTATTATGAAATAATGTTTTCACTTATTAACTTCCGATATCATACGCCTATACAGGGTGTCCCATAAGTAAAGTGCCAAACTTCGGGAATAGGTTATATGGGTCAAAATAAACATAAAATGAAGAATAAAACTTTTTTCAAAAACCCTTTGTCTACCAGATAACCGCCATTTTGTATTTTTTACAAAATATTTTTATCTCCCAAGTTTTTGAATCGATTTTTTTGAAACTCGGTATGCACCTGTATCTAGTCAAGGTTACTTTATGAAAAAATAATGAGCATGATTAAATAATAAATTTCAAAATGGCGGCCGTTTAAAATATTTAAGTTGAAATAACTACATTTTACAAATATTTAAGTTGAAAAACGGTACATTTTACAAAAAAAATATAGAATGACAACTTTTAGACAATTTTACTTTCCTTCTAATGACATCAAATTTATGAAAATCGGTTAGTAAACAACTGAGCTATGATCGTATTTAGCTAGTGAGGCAGCATTTTGTGAAGCAAAATAGTCCATTGTTGCGCTGAGCCATGCGCTTATTCGACCATAACTCAGTTTGTTAATCGATTTTCATAATTTTGGTATCGTTGGATTGGAAATAATATTTTCTAAATATTATTGTCCTTTATATTTTTTTGTAAAATGTACCACTTTTGCAGTATTTCAATTTAAATATTTTAAACGGCCGCCATTTTGAAATTTACGATTCGATCATGCTGATTATTTTTTCATAAACTAACCTTGATTAGATACAGGGGCATACCGAGTTTCAAAAAAATTGATTCAAAAACTTGGAAGATAAAAAATATTTTGTTAAAAATACAAAATGGCAGATCTCTGGTAAACAAAGGGTTTTTGGAAAAGGTTTTATTCTTCATTTTGTCTTTATTTTGACCCATATAACCTATTTCCGAAGTTTGGCACTTTACTTATGGGACACCCTGTATACTCAAAGATACGAATGTGTTGGTGTTTAAAAGTGTAATGCTCTTAAAATATGCGTTAAAGACCTGACAACCGTCCAAAGTAAAATACGTGTACATATTATATATTTGATGGTTTTTTAAAATTCCCCAAGTATGAAATGTTTTATTTTTCACTTCAAAGACTTGCCGCTGTTCCCTCGCTTTGTACAGTATTTTATACATGTGGCTTTGCGGTAACCGTAAACGTTTTACATTCTTACCCCGACCATTTTATGTCATTACATGTTTTTCTTAAAACGCGTTCTTCTTGGGGTAAAGTCTACTTCATACTGAAATTGAAATATAAAAAAACATATTTTTATGAGTTTTTATCTATATGTACTGATTAAAAATCCACAAAATATTATGGATCCAATTATCTTATATATGATAATAAACAAAACTCGACTACTCTCTGAATACAAATACATATATCATATTTTCTGGCGTAGGAATGTTGCAAAATATAAAGTTTTCAATGTAGCGCTGACTCTTGGGCTGAGTTATTTATTGGATGAGAACTTTTTTACCGGTACTTAATTTCCTTTTTGAAAGGATAGAATAATTTTAAAGTAAACTACAAAAATGTGCCCTGAACAGTTTCATGTAAAAAATGAATTACCGGTAGCTCATGATTCATTGGAGACCTCGCTTCGCTCTTTGATAATATTTATAGCAAAATCAAACAACACCTATATGGTATGTCAGTATTGCAGGTATTACAAAAATGAATTGTAAAAAAAATAAAATTTATTCAAGGGATGATTTTAGCTTAGAGTGTTTAGCTTGTATAAACTTGAATAAACTTTCATTTGGTATTAACAGCGAGTGGTAGGTGGGATAGTTGTTCCGTGAACCTTTTATTGATAGTACAAACCGCTTGTTGGTGTGTCACTCACTCATTAGTCGAACACCAAGCCAATCTGGTACACGACTCGGCACTTACCTTGCACTTGTGATACGGCGACAAGCCAATATAACCTATGATAACCGTGATTCGGCCGTCAACTGTCGTACTCATCGTCTGTGGTCCAGTCTTTTTAGAATCCAGTCGCAAAAGGTACGTTTTAAAACGTTTTGCAGCTTTGACGTTCAGCAAACTTAACTGCGCCTGATAGGGACTCAAATGAGGAGACGTGGAAGTAAAGGCCCCCATGAAGCTTTAAAGAATAACTTGTCAGATGTCCGATGGAAATAAGCTTGTGGAAGGACCAAATCTTAGACCACAGACCATATTCTGACAGCGGAAATAGCGGTTATTCTTTGATGTAAATTACAATAAACTCTGTAATATGGCATGAGGAAGCTTTCGTTATTGCTTTAAAGCGGTGCAATCGTATTAGCCGAATTCAAAGCAGCTTTGAGATTGTTTCCAGCTCAATGAAGAGACTCTTGAATTCAGGGAATGTATTCCACGTAATTATAAAATGATATATATACCAAACAGCTAACTAAATAGACGATTTCGGAGGCAATATTAACATTAGATATTGGCACCATCTAAAGTAAAAGATTAAAATAGTTGCTTTTAGAAATGGAATTATAGTTAAGAAAGCAACGATGAAGTAGCTAAAAACGATCATGAATTTTTATTTTTGTAACATTTACAACTAATTTTGTTTTATTTAACATTTGTACGAGTACCTTTGTTTTGAAGAGCATAATTTATATTTGCAGAAATTTCAATCATGAATATCTTATATTAACGTGTAATATATGTTGTTTATTACTGCACTTTTACTTGTTCATAGAATCTGATTAATATCACAAAAATGCCAAAACATGGTGTGCACAAATAATCACAAATTTATTTTGTTTCACCTTACGTGATTTACATTTTTTTCGCTTAAAGGCTTACAATAGTTGTTAGGTTATTATAAAACAAAATGTCAACGCTGATGAAACTAATTTACATTGCGGTGTTTTGCTGTGTTTTATTCATCTTCTGATAAGTTGTTAAAATGTCAGGACATCAAATAATTTGCAGACAAATTATTGTTTCCTACGAATAATCTATTACTTCGTATTTCCCGTGTTTTACTAAGTAACTTTTTCACCAATGCTGTTTTACTTCATTCAAGTGATTCTATGCCAGTGCACAAAGCACTGATTCTATGCTTTATAAGACAAAGCTTTCTAAGCATGATATTAACTTTTTTCAAGATTTTATATTAACAATTACATGAACATAAAAGTTTCCTAAGCTTTACATACGACCACACATGGGTCACATTTTTTCTCTTTTTACTCTTGCTTAATATACTGCTCGCAGGGTAAGTAATTGTTTTCCAATCAACCATCTTCAGTTTCATTATTACTTTTAATAAAAAAAAACATCTGCATGAAATATAACGATGAATTTAATAAAGATCAGACTTGCTGAATTGTGTTCAATCAGAGAGCTGATAGAGCGATGCAGCCGGGCCGCTGCGGTCAACTTTGTAAATGTTTTAAGTGGCCTTAGGTTAATAATATGCGGCCCTCTTGTTCCTGCCTTTGTGTAGCAATGATTTCTTTGTTGAGTCTAAGATTTTATCATGATTACTTTGTTTAAAGAAAGCTTTGTTCCAGGTATAATGTGAGGAGAGGTGACGATTTCGTAATTTTATAAAGAAGTCAAAATATGTATTTGCAAAAACATTACCCGACCATTTTTTTTAATCCGAAATATTTGCTTAACGGTTATTTCGTTATTTCAGCCATAATAATAGTTAATTACGGTATAATAATTAACTATTATAGTTACGAGTTTTAGCAGTTTTAGTTATTTAAAAGTATAAAGATTCCCCCCTCATTCGTAGTTGCTTTAAATTCACTACGATTGGAAGCAAAGTGGGTCTTTTGATTTATTCTAAGATTTACTGATTGCATGCGTGTATATCTAAAGGGACTCTAAACCAAGGACTCTAAACAACCTAGCTTCAGTATTTTTACTTATAAAGCCAATAATTAAGCCACAATATAATAAATTATCGGTCTAGACGGACATAAATTAATAATAAAATTGACTATTAAAGAACAAGCTATATTTTTACAATATTATTTTGGACAAGGTTCAATTCACAATAACAAAAAGACATCTGATAATAATAACAATTAATCATAAATATGAACAGCTGTCAGACAGACGTAAGTAGTTTACATCCTCTCCCCTCCCACAGACAGCACAGCAACCTTTGTCATTGGACGTCAGAAGGTTCCTATGGTTGTTGCGACATCCACTATTCGGACTTGACCGTCACGACTTGGGTAAGTGGCTGATATCTTTCCCAGTGGCCACGTATTTCTTGGGTTGTTTTCTTCTACATGATTGCCAAGTCGCCAATCTTTGGTGGTTCGGTCCTCTTGTGCCATTTGAAACATCGTGTTAAACAGGGAAGATATTCACGTATCCACCTTTTCCTTGTACAAACTCCAACTATATCCACCTTTGCAATGAAATCTACTACTTCTTTTTTACTCGTAACCACAGACCAGAACCTCTCCAAAAACGGAGGGAATTGTTTCACAGGCTCAACGTCTTCTTTAGTCCTGCAGAGGTAAGACAACCCCTCAACAATCCAACCCACATAATCAAACGAATCAAATAGAGTTTGAATCATACTGTTGATCCAGATAGACAAAAAAATTAAAAAAGAGATCAAAAGAACCATCGTGATTCTCTTCCAAGGACAGTCATGATCATCAGGAAAGGAAGTCACGATTTTCATTCGATACTTCTCTTGATATGATTGTTTTGGTTGTAAGTTAGGTGATTGTTCACGTTGCTCGACTTTCACACACTTCTCTGGGTTCCCGATGGATTTCTTTGACTTTACGATGGAATATTTGGACCTATCGATGGAGTTATTTGACCTATCAGGATATTTTGACCTATCATTGGAATATTTTGACCTATAATTGGAATTCTTCGACTTATCGATAGGTTTCTTCGATCTTACGATTGGATTCTTCAACCTTTCGAAAGTTTCATTTTCTTCACCTTCTTCCGTTTCACAAGGTCTTTTAAGCGCAGTTTCGTAGCTTGGGGGAAATTTGAAATCATCTGATTTCCACAACAAACCAGATTCATAACGATCTCCGATTTTTCTTGTTGTTTTTTCAAGAATCGATACTGCTTGTTCTTCTTCTGCCGACTTTATTGTTTTGTTCTCCGCTGGAGAAGCACCATAATTGTCAATTTCAAATGAATCTCTTACTAGATCATGTAATCTATCGTATTCAAATGACGTTAAGGTAAAATCATCAACATATCCCCTAAATTCAGGGCATTTTCCATGTATTGACCACCCGAGGTAACTCCATGATAACACAGGAGCATTTGGGGGACCTTCAATTACCTTTCTAGTGAATAATAAGTTACAATTATCTTGTCCTATCAAAATGGTAGGTTTGACATATGATGTTGGCAGCGGCTGATCAATCGAATTTAAATGGGACCATCTCTCGCGAAGCTTTAAAGAATCAATAGATTGTTTAGGTAAATCTAAAGATGATTGAGTTCTGACATTACTTAAAGTAAAAATTTCTTCCTCATAAAACCCTTTAGTTTTAACTTTGACTCGTCTGGAATTTGGATCATAATTTTTAGTCATATTTGACCAACATGTGGTAAGGGGTTCAATTTTACCGCTGACTCCTAGTTTGTCGGCTGTAGCCGAATCAAGTAAAGATACAGTCGAACCGTCGTCTAGAAGTGCATAGGTATCAATGTGGCAACTGGGACCATACAAAGTTACCGGACATACTCTAAGTAAAACACGGTTATTTACTTTATGATTGCTTATAATTTCTTCATTTGCTTTACTTTCTTGACTGAAAGTTTTCTGTACTTTGTCCTGGTAAACTTCTTGTACATTTTTTGGGGAACTACTAGTGTGGAGAAGGCGATGGTGGAATAATTTACATCCATTGATTCCACAAATTTTCTTTAATCTACAAGACTTAATTTGGTGGCGACGAAAGCAAACAAAAATTTTTTAGCAATTATTTTCCATCGCTGAGAAACTTCTGCTTTCCTGAAAAGTTTACATTTCTCGGTTTCATTACTTTCCGAACAAATCAAGCAAACGTTTTCAATAGGCGAATTCGTGAAAACCGGCCTAGGTTCATTTTTCTTTTGTATAGTCTCATCGGGTGGACGAAAATAAATACTCATTATGGAACATTGATTTTTCAGCCAGGTACAAAATACTTTCAGGTCAGGTTTTTCCAAAGACATGTTATTCACGTGTTCAGCCCATCTATACTTAAGACTATAGGGAAGCTTACTAAGTAATTCATTTAATAAAAGAGGATTAAGTAGATAAATCTCTAAATCCAAGGACTCTGCGGTAGAGGTCAGATTCAAGAGTGTTGTTGAAAATTCGATAAGACTAACAATGTCATCCTCCTTGACAGGTACTAGCATACGAGTTTTTTCGTCATTAACTCGACTATAAACTCTGGACGACCAAATCGCATTTGTAAAGTTTTCATTACCGTATTTAAATTTCTGCTGGAAACAAAAAGAGGTTTTACCATTTTAAAGGCGTCTCCCTCCAGACAATTTCTTACTCTGTCAAGATTTTCATCCTCACTAAAAAGGTGTTTAGTCTTATTATAAGAGGAATAGAACATGGGCCATTCGTCTGCTCTCCCGCTAAAGGAAGGAAGACGCTGTCGACAAGAGACAGGTTGCGCGGAATCAATAGCTTTTGAAAAGGAATCTGCTAGTCTATTAATAGCCGTAGACACGATGGCTGACGATGACAAGTGAACTGACGGTTCCTCGTTCAGCCATCTTTCGACTTTGACATTAGAATCCTCCTCTAGTGTAGCATTATTCAGGCTTACCTTGTCGTAGTCTTGATTACCCGTCAAATGACTACTGCCCGAAACAGACGCATTTTCAAGCTCGGTTCTAGCCTGCAGTAGTCGCCGCTGGCGTTCCAAGTCCCTTGCTTCCATCTGTCTCTGGCGTTCCATTTCCTTCTCGTCCATCTGCCGTTCTCGCTCCAACTGTTGACGTCGTCTCTCCATCTCCTCTTGTTGACGTTGTCTCTCCATCTCCTCTTGTTGACGTTGTCTCTCCAACTCCTCTTGTTGACGTCGCCTCTCCATTTCTTTAGCCTCGAAATCCCGTTGTCGTTGCAACATCTTTTCAAGTTTATTCATTTCCTTTGTAGCTCTAATTGCAGTAAGCGACGCCTACTTGATGTTGTAGTGATGGTTTTTGATTCCGAAAGCTGTGTAGGTAGACTTCCACCTTTCCTAGGCTCATCAGGTTTTTGATTTTTATTTTCAGGGGAATATCTTTCTGGAGGATGTCTTTCCCTCCTGGATTTCCTCAATGACATGATTTACGTTGGGGCGCCACAAAATATAATAAATTATCGGTCTAGACGGACATAAATTAATAATAAAATTGACTATTAAAGAACAAGCTATATTTTTACAATATTATTTTGGACAAGGTTCAATTCACAATAACAAAAAGACATCTGATAATAATAACAATTAATCATAAATATGAACAGCTGTCAGACTATAACAGCTGTAGTTAACAGTGTAAATAAGTAGTTTACACACAAAGTTACAGAATAAGTTAAAATTGATCATCATAAGCCGCAATAATTAACATAAATTTAACTTTTAAATCTTTTAAATCTGAAAATACAAAATAAAAATATTTAACAGAATTATAATATTGATCTCCTAGTAATATTTAGTTGTATAATAAATTATCTGTTTTGACCTCCTTATTATAATATAAATGATATCCATAATGGCCATTCCAAAATAAAATCAATAATATAAATTATCTGGGAAGCCCAAATATTTCATAAACGATTTTAAGAGGGAGTAAAGGCAATTTGGTGACGCCATCGCGGGTGAAATACTTCCAAACATTACTCCGCGATGATAACGGGGAAAGGTACAGGTCTGTTCAGCCCAGAAGTCCTGTGGGATGCGCATGCGCAGTGAAGATTTCCCCTACCGCGATTCTCAGTACAGTCAACTCATCAGTCAAAACATATGATTCTTTGTTTGCAACAATATATTTTTTAATGTTGTCATAAGCCATGTTGAATTTTAAGTTGTCGACAACCGATGAAGGAAAAACAGTGGTGGGGGTATTCTCCATCTCTCACGCACTTCCACCCCTACAAGACTCCCTAGCTGAATAGATCTGTAGTGCGACGTAGTAGTTTTCCAAAATTATGGTATAAACTAGCGTATAAAGAACTCTTTTCCACTTTTACTGTCCAAAATATATCTTCAGAGGCTGATATAATGAAGTCGATCATTTATACTAGAGTCCAAACAGTGATGAACAGTGAGTTAATCCTCTGCGGGTTCGGCGATCAGCGCGTGTAAACGTTCACGCGGTCGCAATTTACAGCAATATATTTTAATTTAGAGAAAATAATTCTATTGAACCTTGAAGACAAATAAATTCAATACAAGGTGTTTGAAGCTCATTTTTCAGCTTTTTTTAATATTCCGAGTTATTTTAGCTCAAAATACTAACTAGCTAAAACCCTCTAACTGAACTCGAACGCCAATTGTTACTCTTGTATTTTTTATATGAGAAAAATAAAAACTCCACATTGTGTGGAAATAATGTCTTTTCAATTTTTTACGAGGCTTATTGTCACTTATCGAAAAATAACATCAGTGTATGGACTCGCGTGAAGTTGCATGAAAATCATGCCAACACCCTTGTGTGCGGGAACGCATTCCGACAATAACTTTCGATCGACAATCTAAACAATATATTAAAGAGGAGAAAAAATCCTACAAAATATTACCATTTTCTTCCACGATTCTAATTAAAGTAAAAGAGTAATCACACCTAAATTTCAGTAGATGATTTTTAATAATCTGCAGATTATTTGCAAAATCATGCATTTAAAGGCCTATTGAAACTTAAATTTACATAATAATAATAATTTCAATTCAAAATAATGATCCGAACTAAAAAATAAAAATATTAAATTTTTTTATCGTGTTTATAAACAAAAATGCATAACGAAGAGATCTTGAACGACCTTGATCTAGCCATATATTATAAGGAAACTAACATTAAGAACGGTAGAAACGGTAGAAAATTAAGTTTTTCACGTCACGTCATAAAACTACTAAACATAAAGCCTACAAATTTTCATCCATTAATTTTCATATTTAAAATATATTTACTTAAATACTCTACTTAAATAATTTACTCATTAAATCAAAATAAAATTTTTATGGGCGAAGGACTTGTGTTATGTAGACCACTCGAAGACAGATATGCTTATGTTGGAGCCAAATCCAACTATAAAACACTGCTGACGCATTTACTAACTTGGTGATTTTAAACTGGTCTTTGAAAACGTTTTATCGAGAAAGGTTCACTTCCTGCTTTACTTCGAGATAATTTTGTACATAGACAGCATGAACTTGAGTGATCTATTTAAACAAGAATGTTTAATTTCTCTGAGTTAAAGTTACTTTTTGGTGAAAAGAATGTTTCATTTCTCTAAATTAAATTTTCTTTTTGGCGAATGGTAAAAAAAACATAATTATAGCTTGAAATTGTATTTACTTCCTTAATAGTAATTCAATGCGATTGTTCCGAACCCACAGGAAGCCCAGTAATGTGTTTGTTTGGCCAGTAATTAGTCTTTTGTGTTGCACAATGCACGGATGATTACGACAATGCCACAGCATGGTGGCTGATTAGGTAAGCTGTACCGCCAACTTGCAGTCCGCACCCGCCGCCGCCGCGCCAACCTCACTAATCCATGACCATTTAATATGCCGTGTGTTACAGCCACTACTCGATGCAGTTGGAATATTTATTTTTATTTTTACACATGAATTTTAAAGTCTATAAGAGCACGAATAAGCATTAGAATCATTCAATATTGGGCGTGAATATTATTGATCGTTCATAGGCACAATTTGTGAACGCTCAATATTTAAACTCAAGATCTATAAACTAATCCCCAATAGCAAAAACCGTTGGCAAATCGTTGGCCCAACGATACCATCCACGGTTGGCCAACGGTATGGATTGGCACTCTGTCTTACGGTTGACCAACATTCCAGTTTATCGTTGGGCCAACGGTATATCTTACGGTTGGCCAACCCACAATTTGCCAACCATTTGCCAACTGACGTTGTTTGCAAAAAAAAACCGTCAAAATTATTAAAAAAATTTAATAAAACTGCTAAATTAACAAATAAAAGTTGTTTTTATCAGGTTTTCATGAACAAAAAATATCATGAATTCATCAAGGATTGACCCGGGACCCTCGCCGGACTAACCACACGCTTTAACCCACACGGCCAAGTTGCTTCTTGGAAGAGAATGTGTAGCTTAGGGTGTAATTGATCAGGAGCGCTTTTTACCTTTGTGCTTGGAGTTTCAAAACTTTTAAGTTGCAGCACTCTGGTTATTTTATAATGGGCAGCATTTAGTAATTAAATAATTGCTGTTGTATCTGCAATAACTTTGACCTTTTATTTAACACTTAAATACTAAAAAGGCCCAATTATGTCCTTTTCTGATGGGCGACCATAAAACACTGTTGGCCCAACGTTGGAAAATCGTTAACATTTTCACTAATCGGAAAACACGACGGATATTTTAAAATGCTGTATAGTTAATATATTTAACACTTAAATACACAACGATATCTTACTTTGTTGGGCTGATGACCATAAAACACCGTTGGCCCAACGTTGGCAAAGTGTTAAAATTTTCACCAACAGACCGGAAAACAATTCGGATATTTTAAATTAACATTGTTACATTTAACATTTAAATAAAACAAAGGCCCAACAATGTCGTAATAATAAACATGATATTAAATTAAATATAAGTTTGTCACCAGCTTCCTATAGTATATAAACCAATTAACATATCGCTAAATTAAAAAAAATCAATAAAAACATTAACATCGATTTTTTTAACATTTTGAAACTGATAGAAAATAAAAATTCGCCAAACATTTCGTCAAACCATTCGTACAGGGCTTGGTCAGAGAAGACATGCAGAGAATTAAAAGCAAATCATTTTACATCATATGACGGTTCTTAATAATCCTTCAGAATTAAGGATTAAGGACATAATCATTAGTAATCAGAGGCTTGAAATGAAAAGTAATGTTGGTACATTGTAAGGTAAACCTTTGGAAGTGTCATGGTATGATCTAACCACGGATATGAGTTTTAGAAAAAATTATAACCTTAGAAAAACTATTTTTAAGAACAAAAAACGTTATAAGTATAGCCTACAAGTTATGAACAGCAAGAAATCTCAAATATTTAAATAAAGGAACATGTTCAAATTGAGCCTTTTTTATTATTATTCTTAAACTTTTATTAATACAATATGTCTGGCTTCACTGTTGATAAATAAGTTCCTTCCCAACTGGAGAAAGCATATTTTTTCCCTATACTCCATCAGACAACTGGAAAGAGATATAAGCTTTCTAGAACATAAATCACGCAAAAGGTTAAATATTCATATCGCCTCATACAATATTTTAAGTTTGTTTGTTCACATGGTCCATTAAGAAAGATTCGATTCTGTAACTCGTCTAAGATGTATCATTTACATAAGCTTGTCTATCTCAATGCATTTGCCAATACAAGGCAAAATTTACAAGGCTCTATCGTACTTTTAGTACCCTACAGCCAATCTGAGTTATGCAAAAATATATCACTATTAGAAAATAATATTTTCTTAACGTTAAAAACCACGTACTATGTTTTATCCCTAAGTATTATAGCGACTACCAAACAAAAAATTAAAACAATTTAAATCGTCTTGGATTTCATTAGCAATGATTTTGATGTCTTTGGATTCATAGCTAATTGCGTGTAATTTGCAAACGCAGTTAATCTATCGTTTAGTTTAGAGATACAAAAATCATTTAAATATATTAAAATAGTATGGGTTCTAAAACTAATCCTTGATGAACACCACAATCAATAGTTCCTTTTTCAAGTTGGTTTTGTTATTTCAATCAGCCTGAATCTCTGACTATCTGAATTCAATTTTTAGTACAACTTCTGAACAAATTTAGGGGTACACCCCAGCTCTAGCTAGCATTATTTTATCCAAAATTATTGTACGGTCCACACTCCATTGTAGAGAAATCATCTTATAAAGCTCCGCAATTGACATCCAAATATACATTTTTAAGGAAAATAAGTATAATGCCCCCTCCGTTGACAATTGTTGTTGTGTAAACCGATATTGATTTTTGCTGAAGAACTCATGTAGGCCCTAGGGAAAAGGTTCTTAAGTATAGACTTGCTAGATGTTTGACATGTGAGATGTCACTTTAAAAATAATCTAACAAGAATATGTAGTCTGGAACTCGTCTGCGTTCGTAAAGGCCGGTCGTGTGTCATGTTGTGTTCGTGTCTAAGCGTATGTATTTTTTTAATTCATGACGACTACATTTGCGTCTAGGAGGAGTATTCTTGTTAAATTATTTTGAAAAATTACATATTGTTTATCGAAAATCGAGTGAACCTAGACTCCAAATTACTTAAAGAAAAATTAAAATTGAAAAACTTAAATTGTTGCCAGTTTTTAGGTATATAAATTTTCTTCCCATTGATTGCAATCAATTCAAGAGGCTTAGAAATGAACAATTCGTGTTCAGTTAAAATTTACCATTGATCTTTTTTGCTGACTTTTGAAAACATCACGAGAAAGGAATGGGCCTGAAATTTAAAAGAATATCCAAATCCCATTTTTTATAATTAATATTGCTACTGTTGTTTTAAGGCATGATGGAAGTTTACATTTCTAAAAAATTATATTAAGTACATGTACGAAAATTCGGTTACATTTTCTAGTTTACATTTAAATACGGGAGAAGTGACTTTCTCGAAGCAAGGGGAATAAGAACTATTCCCCGAAAATCCAACGCTTAAACTCCTCCCAGCGATCCCCATGCAATCCTCTGTTCTGTTGATATGATAAGGACGCCCTATTCAAATACAATGTTTGACAAGAGCCATGAAAAATTAGTTGTCTTTTTATAAGCCTTTTTATGTGTTTTGTTATAAAAAATAGTATAATAGCAGGTTTGTGAAACATTGCCTACGCAAAAAAAGTAAAGAAAATACTTACAAAAATAAAGACCATTTGACTGACCATTATATATTTAATATTTATTATTCACATGTTAAGGTACCGTTATGTTGTTTCTCACTTTACATCCAACCGTCATAAATAAAATTACAGTTAATTCTAGAAAATTTTATATTACGAACTTATATAAATCAGGGCTTTATGTACTATACAGGTCGAAAGTTTTCTATTATACAGGGCGTGTTACATCGAAACATGTCGAATAGTTTAACCATAAAAGAGAAGAAAATACAAGAGAAACTAGAGTCGGGAACGTCCCAGACCTGGCCCCTGGGGAGATGTCTGATCGCATTGTCCGGCACTGGCGATCTGAGAATGGGTTTGGCGGAACTGTTATTGGACTTCCTCCAACAATGACAGTACCCATTATGATTCAAG
This sequence comes from Flexamia atlantica, assembly GCA_035578135.1. Lineage (NCBI taxonomy): Eukaryota > Metazoa > Arthropoda > Insecta > Hemiptera > Cicadellidae > Flexamia > Flexamia atlantica. Next base: position 50,386,949 of record JAQJVK010000001.1, on the reverse strand, counting down.
ATTTTTTTGAAGGTCTGTTAATTTAGGCCCTTACTTGCATTATTTCAAACATCAACATGTTTGTAAAAATGTTTATCGGCTGATTTTAATAAAAATCGGCTAATTCTTTTGCTACTTATGTTGTTTGCTACTTATGCTATTGCTACTTGCTACTTTTGCTACTATTAATGCAAAAAAAGTTTTAAAGAAAGATATATTTTGTTCTACATCGAGGACCGTCGTCAGTATCAATGATTGTGGTGATATAATAAAAATTCAAATCGATCTGAGTGCCCATAAAACGACTCACTATCTTTCGATTATCTTTATTTATTTTATTTCACTATTCCAACTGTGTATTTTAGGTATGCTTATGTTTATTACTCTTAAATTATAGGTAACACAAACGTAAAGCTGTAAAAATAGTGTTTTGATTTACATATTGTAAATGTACTTTTCTGCGGTTAAAGGGACTGTGAATGCTTGTGTAATCGATTGTGCGAAGGGAGGTGGACGCTGGAGCAGCTTGACGGACACACACACACACACACACACACACACACACACACACACACACACACACACACACACACACAACGCTACACGCGGCGCGTGACGATATCTGATAGCGGCGTTTGCGCTTATATTATTCAACCGAGCAATATAAAGCTTCGATCTGAAATATAAGTGGTCTTGGGCTAATTACTACTACAATTTGCAATACCATTGGTCGTAATTATTAGTTTTAAAACTTACACAAACAATAGTCAAGTAGTCTTGCTAATGTATAATACGAGATATACCAATTAATTGAAAATTTGTTGCGAATATATGTATGCAATATACTTCAATATGTATAAGTAAACATTTAATATTTGTAACAAATATCTCACATATACTAAAACGTAAATTATTGTATACTTCAGACTGATAGTTTTTTGACGGAGTTCACTAACACTAACACTATCCTTAACACTATCCTTTTGCTACAGCGCATTATTCATGAAATGTAGGCTACATCCTTAATTAATGGGGAATCCGTAGATTCATTTGAAAGTTGTGCGATATGTATACTTCACTAAAACCATGTTCACAGAAACATCAAATTATTATTATTGCAGTAATACTACATCTCATTTATTAAAAATTTGATATCCGCACAATAGAACAAAATGTTTTAAATTTGGGTACAAAAAGAGAGACATGACACAAAAAAGTAACATCAATTGGATGGAAAATACAGTGATTTCTTAAGCAGAAAGACAGATTATATCTATTTCATCTGTAGCAACAATTTATTTTAAATTCTGAGCATTGAAATTCTTTGCATTTGATCAAAGACTTGTAATCTTAGTTGATATCAAGTGTTGATACTAAGCATGTTTTCATGTAAACATATTTTTTACGTTTGGTGGCGTAAAAGGTTTTATCGTTTACAGCAAATACTCCCCATGTTTTTAAATTTCGAAAACCCCATTTACAAGTTCATGCCGCTTTGCTTTGTTTACTTCTCATCTTTAGGAGTTTATATTAATGAAACAGTTGAAACATTTATTTACTTAACAGTTGTTTGACCATCACTTAAAAAAAATTGATTAATTATTCTTCTGTTCTTATGTAATACAATTTAAAATTCTCCTAGCAATGTATACAATTGTTAATTTTTATTAAAACCCTAATAAAGTAGCCAATATCAAACGATTGGATTAAAATGTAAACTGACAGGATCCTTGTTAAATAAAAAAAAACATTCGATATGTATTGTGAATGTAACAGGAGTCTGCCGTATTTCCTTGTAAGAAGGTTGATTCTCTCTCTTAATCGACAGTAAATGCCTACATGGTTATGAGGTTTAACTTATTTTTTTTTATAATCATAAGAATTAGTTGGCATTTATGCAATAAAATTAGTATTTAAAAAGTACTTAAAACATATTCAGAACCATACAACATTTGAAAACTGTCAATCCTTAAGGAAACGACACATGTTTTTGAACTATGCCTATATAATCTTTTGTACGCAGTACCAGACCTGAGCCTACACCAACGAAATTGCGAACTAAGCATTTGCAAGGGGTGAGTCTGCTTAAACAAAAACTTTATTAAACAAAGCAAAATATCAGAATGGACCAAAATTCAAATTAAGCTCAAAGGAAAAATAAAATGAGGACAAAATTAAAATATAATTAAACTGACAGCGTTTGCCCCGAAAAACTTGAACTTAAAATGTCAAAGGATTGAATTTATATTGTTCATTTACTTTGTAAAATTATTATTACATTGATTACATAATTAATTAATGACTTGATAAACTTAAATTTAAGAAAATGGGACAGTGCTTTGTTATGAAACAAGTTTATATATTGAATATTTACAATACCTTCTTATGTAATACGTATGCAAAGGAGTCACCAAAACTTTCTCCTACAACACACCCTTCTTCATCACATACAATTCACATACAGCCCTCTAACTCCCGTCTAAGGCCTCCTCTTCTTTTTTCTTCCCGCCAAGCAGATAATTGCCACCTCATTGGTTGCGTCCCCGATAAGGAGTGTCTGAAAGGTTGGATATATTGACAGAGAAGCGTTCTCTACCAGGCACATTTTGCTCGCGTCAACTGGGGAAGAAAGGACGAATGAAAGACGATCGGCCAGTCAGACAGACGAGCAAGACGGAGTTTCATGAGAGGAACAATAAAGTTTATAATTGATTAAGTTTTGAATTAAAAATAAGTTTTCGTCACGTACTTACAGCAGTTACTATCATTGAAAGCCCATTAGTCTTTCTACATTTTCTGGTACTTCGTGACTAATAATTGGGGTTTCCTTAAATACGTTTAATGAACTAACACAATTTGTTGTACCCGTAGACTTCCGTATGTTTTTATTTGCAAAGTTTAGTATAAATATCTCTAGAAAACTATTTAATTAGAGCAATCTGGGTAATTTATACAAAACAAACTAACGTGTACATGTTTGAAATAAAATCTTTATAAAAAATGGATCTCAGGGAAATTCGCTAAAAGAGAAAATTAATGGTTATAATACTTTAGTTATATAATTGTTAGTTATTTAGGCCAAACTACTAATTTTACAATATTGTGCCAGTTTCACAAATCATTATAAGTTATTAAATACAGTTACACTAGGCAGTTATAGTAACATTGTTATTCAAGTTTGCCTCATGACTATGCATGCAGCGGAAGAAGTGAGCGCTCAAAATCAGAACTAGTGCAAGCATCCAGGAATCCAGAGTACCCAAAGTACTGTTTGCTTAAGTAATGAGAAGTATACCAATTAATCAATCACGAATTAACGCATTATTATCGTTAGTGTGGTATTGGTCACACACAAGTGCATTAATTATTATTACGAACACTGTTCAGGGATATTTTTACTTTGATTTTTAATACAGGTTACTTTATAATTTAGCGCTACTTGTTGATTTAATCCACCCCAAGATAAATCAAGATGTTTATCAAGAGGCCTCTTAATTATCGTTGTACGTTCCAAGAAAGACATTTTACGTTAGGTATTTTCATAATTCTAGATTTTTATTGGGTTCTACCCAGATTTAGGTTAAAGGCACTGTCAAATCTTACTGATATTTTAAACAACGAAAAAACACATAAGACGTCATAACAACATAAGCCCGTCGTTTCGGTAAAAGATAAAACTTTCCCTTTTTCAAGGATCCCTGAGAATCGATACTTATTATTTAATAAGTAAATAAGTTACCTTCACAGTACGTAAGTGACAAAAAGATTCCAATGAGCTTAATTTATTATTATTTGAAATAAAAACCACTCTAAGGAAAAAAACAAACAACAACAACAACCATACATATATAGATATAGCTTGACCTGAAAACATACATCACATTCCTTATAAAGTGTACTTGAGTTACTAATTAATTTCTTCTTTTTAAAACTTGTATTTCGCTTCTAATCTAACATCATGCATCAACAAGCAACTCACCCAATCAAGCGCAATCATGCAATGATTTGGCTCAACCATGATATGCCTGTTTAGGAAATCTCTCGTTATTAAATAAAACCTTTTGATTTTTGTTTTATAAGGAGTGAAAAACTAAAGAATTTTAAACGATTTTAGTAATTTTATTTACATAAGATTCCTTCTGTCGTTACTCATCATTAGCGCTAACATATAAAATACTATTATTTTAAAGAAAAGTACATTGTTGTTTTTTCTTTTTAGTTTAAGATAAAACCCGAAATATACGCGTTCTTTGTAATAATATAATTGATTACAACAGCACTAAGAGCCAAAGTGAAACTACGAATTTCAAGACATAGGCTGTACAATCCTTTGGCACCTATGCTTGGCTGCGTCGGTCCCGCGTATAGGTCGAGTAAAATAACGTGCCACAGCCCGCCCATATGGTTAATGTTAACTTTAACACTGGTCTTCCAGACGGCCTGGGCCTCTGTAGCTCGCTCTGCGTCTATTACTGTAAATTAAAAGCTCGCGTCACATTATGCGATTTTGCTCGCCGATACTATAAGCGTAAAACTAAGCGGATACTAGCGGATTGTTAAGCCTATTAATACAACGTTAACCTTGAACTGGGGTGGTACTTTGTGTCACTGTCATGGCGAAACAGATTTTATGAGATCACATTAAATAAGAACTCAACAAAATACGGGTACTTTTAAAAAGCTATTTCCTTATTAGAATAAAACTACTTTTCTGAGTACAGAGTACAAGAACCTTGGAAATTTTTTACTGAAGGGTGTAAAACATGCTGTTCAGTTAAAGACTTTTGAACAATTCACATTGATTGAAAGTTTGCAAAAAATAAAATAGATTCCTGATTGCAAACAATGCATATATTAAAATTGATTGCGCAAAGGATTTAAATTCTAAAGGCTTGTTCGTAATATAAGATAGTCTGGTCACGATCGAAGCCGCTTGTACAACATAAAGACAGGCTCGTTAACAAACCGGGTAGTAGGTATAAAAAATGCGTAAATCCTCCTAAACAATTCTTCTTTTGCAAACATGAGTCAAGTATTTCAAACCTCCGTTAGCTGAGTCGTACCTACTATGGTTAGAAAATTAAAATATAACAACGAAAACGAGAGATAATAAGGGTTTTTTAAGAAGCTGTGACTAAAATGTTCATATTTTAGATAGTTTTGCTCAAAACTTCAATAATTTTTTTAGCGAACAAAAAAAAGCAAAAATTGCAGTATAACGGATCCGTTGTTGCAGAAATGTTGTTAAATTAACAGAATTGTTTGATTTTCCCACAAAATCGGCATGCACGGCTTTATCCTATAGGAATCGGGTTTTTGTTGCCACCACGCCCAGGTATTGAGCGATTTACACACCTTCGACCATCTATTCTGGGCTCTTTTTTGTTGTCTTTATTTGCTAGGGTGAATACATTGAACCTCATGTTTGCGGCGACCATACACAATTCCTAGTGCTCATATAACTTGAAAATATGTCAGTCGCTCCCATTATTTGACGCAATCAAAATTTAAAGGTTTAAAATTAGTGAAACTATTTAATTTATTAAAGAATTTTCAGTTTATTTACTACATGTAAATGTTGTATTCTTTACTTGAACTTAACTCCTAATTTTGTGTTCTAACTGCAATGATCACAATTTGCAACACTTGGAGTAACAATTATTAAAATACAACCAGCAACCACTGATGCCAAGACAGCTATCAAGGCTATCTATTGAAAATGGTTATTTTTACGAAAGCCTATGTTTTGCACGGTCTTTTGTGTTTTTCAAAGAGCAGGAGGAGTGTTGGAACAGAGAGCTGCTCCACGTAGCCCCATGGTATACAGGCAACAGACCGCGACGCGGGCGACGTAGGTTAGCGAGGCGCATCTCAGGGTAGGGAACCTATAAGATGTCCTTGTATGTTCCCCGTCTTATGGGCATGCGCGGCCATCGCGGGAACGGAAGAGAGCACGTTTTTCACAAGGCAACATGCTAGAACCGCGCCGCACTTCGCTAACCTTCTCTGCCCTCTGTTACATCCGAGCCAGACTTATCATAGCGAGGGTGACGGATGAGCCGTTCCGATTGGTAACCAGCTGTTATCACACACAATCAGTGTTATCACAACACAACACCGCCGGACAGGACACATCCATCACTAGCCGCTACTGACACAGTGCCTGGATTTTTCTACTATTTGTAGGATAGTAATTATTTACAATGTTTCTATTACAATAATTGCAATATTGCAATAATATGTCTGGTCTTTATAACTGAGACATTCAAATTTTATTAGTTAGTTTTTGTCCTGCAGATATAAATCACTGTTATTACTATTTTTTACGAATCTAGTTTTAAACTCAGATGTGACTAAAAAAAGCGTAGGAAAAAGATTTTTTTGTGATTCGCAAGACTAATATTATACTAACTACAAACAAAAAATGCCTATTTTCCAAATTTTTATCATTATTTTTGTAAGACCTACTTTTGAGTTAATAAGTACTAACCAAATAAATAGCAATATTATTAAATTATTATTGTCCATCCCTTCCTTCTCATTCAAAAGTCAAGAGAATAAAAGAAATTGTCAACATGTATTTTAAAGTGACGTGGATTATTTTTATAATTTGAGTTTAAACCAAGAACTATTGTTGGAGTATCAAGGGACTGAGGAGTGTCAAATGTCTCTAAAAACTCCGACGAGTAATTGTTTGTTGAATTTTATATGTGTTGTTGTTGAATGTGGGTAACATACATTTAGTGATCTCTTTTTTTTCAATAAAAATTCCTTAAGGATTTGAAAAGGCAGTGAGAAGGTAGATATAAGGCTAAACTTACATATTACTAGAGCGCAATAAAATGCCCCTATATTGTCTCCAGTGTTTTTTTTTTCACAGAAAACAATTTATTCTTGTAAACTGATCAGTTCATGATGTAGTTTTTATGGTCTATGATCCCACTGTTTGAGGCAAGGAATAGGTAGTAGATGTGTAATATAAACAGGTTATTATGGCTGAAACTACAGCCGTTTCGGCTCGCAGCCTTCCCAATGACGAACTTGGGAATTGATGTTATGCCCGCTCTTATCTCTAAAAATTCAGCTCGCCCTTACCTTACACAGCAGTTTACATATTGTTTAGTTTAAATTACATTTTAAAAGTCTCACTTATGAGTGCTGTGTTTTCTGGAGAAATTATACGGTACAGTTACAATATTGTCTTCCGGTAATAATTACGCTTTTAATAACTTCATTTATTAGCAATCAATTATAAGAGCCGTTACCCTAGATATTTCATTATTATTGGTTTAAAAAATTAAATAAAGTAAAAGTATCTTAAATAAACGTAAATTAAATAAATTAGTAAAGTATCATACTAAGATTTTTCATACAGAAGATTAATGTAAATATAATTATAGAAACAAAAACAAATTAACAGAAATAGACAAAAAATAAAAAAGGAGTAGAAAAGTAGAATAATAAATCAACTTCATTAGTATTAATCCGTTTTAAGTTTGCGTAAAAACATATCATGTATAATAATATAATATTTCAACTTGTTTTAAGAATTAATTTTGACTTAGGCAAGGTTAATTTTGACTTAGGCACTTTTCAACTATGTAACGTTTGGATAGTTGAAGGAAGATTAAACTTCAACATACCATCAGAGAAAAGAAAAATAACTTTTTCGGCCAAAAATCCAGTTTAGCGAAAAATTGATTAAGTGCTTGTCGTGTAAGTTTCTTCTACTATTTAGTTTTGAACCTTTTTAAAAAATATAACCATGAAACCCCAATGTTAATTTCACATCATTTATCTCTATATTAAGCTTTTGGAAATTTTAATTACGTAGGTACACAACATTTTAATGACTTCTTTTAATTTATTTTTTTTATAAAAATCATTCAGTTTTGAATTTTCTTTTGAATTTTTGAGTTTTGGATACGTTCTGAATTTTGTACTGAATTTATAAACGTTTCCAAATTTATTTAGCGGGAAAAATCGTATTTAGTACTATTTAGCGATCAAGACGTGTACTCTGTAAATTAGATGTAAAAATTGTTAAATTCAGACATACGTGTGATTTTTTTAATAGTCAAAGTAGAAAGCTATTTCTAAAAGTACAATGCAGAGCCGATTTTTGTCATCGGGCTTGGACACCTTATGATTTATTGCACGTGTTATCTACTAGGCAGTTAATCGTCGAAAAGCTGTCCAACAACCATTGTCAGGGGTATTATATATTTTCTTCTATATTCCGTATAAATCATAATACGGGATAACTAAAGAATTATTATAAAAAAACTAATAATACTATCAACCATTCATACCCCATAAATGTACAGTGTAATAAAAGTAATAATAACAATTAAAATAATCGCAGTATATAAGTTTTATGATCAAAACTACTTTGCCTTAGCCTGCAGTCATCGTAAAACAAAAAATACCCCCGTTGCAGCAGACCTGCATACTCAGCGAATTTCAAATGCAAAACAACGTATTTCAATCCAACATAGCGAGATTTGACATGTTTTGGTAAGCTCCATAAGAATAACATGGGGAATGAGTATGCAGGTCTGCTGCTACAGGTATATTAAAACTGGATGGTTTTAATTCAATATTTAGTAGATCTAAACTAAAAGAAGCTATTTACCAAGTTTTATCAAGATATGTTGAGAAATAACCGAGATATAGAATTTTACTTATTTCCCATAAGGTTAACATTGGGACAACGTACTGTGTTTACCACTTTCAATATCTCGGTAACCAATGAACATAGAGCAGTGATTCAAGATACTAAATTGTTTGTTTTTTTGAGCTGAATTCAATGGTGCCGACAAAAATTTTATTTTTCTATGTAAAAACTCAAAAAACCCATTTTTTCCCCCTTTACCCCCCCTTCTGGTGGTCCGATCGGGCTGGTTCACGAACTCGTCCGAATAATTACTACTTTGCACGCCTGTGCCAAATTTCATTCCGATCGGACCATTTTTGCGAGCGCCATCGTGCTTACACCCCCCTCCCCCTAGTTTGAGAGTTAACTATATATATCTAGAAATTTTAACGAATGGTGTTTTTTGCTTCTGGGGGCCCCAAAACGAAAAGTTATCATGGTCTCGGGCTTAGGTCTTACCATGAGACCCACGGTAATAGCTTCTTCCCTATAGGGGAAATTCGCTAATACACGCTTTTTTGGATCTAAATAGATTAAAAGATTAGCTGCAGGACTAAATTATCGACAAATTATTGAAAGGATTGTTAGTTCTTCTACGTAAAACTCGATATATTTTTTATTAATATAAACTTTAGTCTTATCTGTTATAAAGTCTTGAATTAACATGAACCAGATGAAACCTTTTAAGTAGTTTATATTAGAGTTTATTTTAATATTATGTTTTATGTTTTAATGAAACTAAATTGGATGCAGATTAGGTGATGCAATATAAAAGCGCCACGGAGGGCTGAGTTCAAGTAGTCTATAAATCTACAGCAGCATATTTCACGGTCACAAAGCTTTCAAATTTCCCAACAACTTGATTACAACTACATTTCAACCAACTTGTTACTTATTAAAACTTGTAACCTGTTACAACTTGTTGTTGTTTTAGGACTTCAAGATTATTATTATTTCGTGCCAAATATAGATTATTATTATTATTTATGCGTTAGGACCTCAAGATTATTATTATTTCTGGAATAAAAATTAAATTAAATGTAAAAGTTAAATCTATTTTTGGATTTGTTGATTAATCATCAAACATTTGTACATTTCTTTTTGTTATCAATAGAAACATCATACTGATTTGTACCTGAAAAAAATTAAAAAGAGATAAAAATGTAATTATATTTGATTATTAAATTCATTACTTTTTGAATGATATGTTTGCTATTTACTGTTCAAATTATATAGCAAAATATTTCAAGACTAGTTCTTGAAATATTTTGCTATTTGTTTGAAAAGTGGCAGGTCTTTTTTTGAAGACAGCAAAGTAAGACCTTTGCTCTTTGACATAACAAGGGTTCTTGTTTAGGACAGAATTGCAGCAGCAGGGTAATTATAACCACACATTCTTTCTTTTTCAATTACTACTCTTTGTTACAGAGTTAAAAGATTATAATTTGATGCAAGCGAGCCGTAATTAAGAAACGCCTTATATATTATTATATTATATAAATGCAACCCTTAAGGGTGTCATTAAGGGGGTATCGGTATTACAGAAACTAAAACTATAGAAGTACAGTGAGTTACAATTAAAAATAATGAATGCAAATTATTCATAAAGAATTATAATTTTTTTTGTAAACATTAATTTTGAAAAATTAACACTAGAGAGCTTTTTAAAAAGGAGCTTTAAAACTTTTACTTTAGGAATAAATAAAACAAACCATGCATCCAATACTTTATCTCATAGGGTATAAATTATTTATCATACTAGGATTGAAAAATGCCATTAAAAAAATTAGCAGAATTATACCTTAACTTTGGAAAAAAGTTAATACAGAGGCTTATGGAAAAACGTATCGAAAAGGTTTTAAAAGTAAAAAAATTACGTTATATAAATACGTTTGAGTCCTATTATTTATAGCGAGATCCGTAGTTTTTTTTTTACTTTAAATACATTTTAATTTCACACATTTTGCTAAAATATATACACGAGAATTTTCTCTATCAGAAAAAGAAAAGGTGCTGGAGCGCTGCGAAATCGTAGCGAATTTTCCTCTCCATTTTAAAAGGCGCAGTCGATAGTTTTTATGTAATTTATTCTTAAATTTTCTTATCACATTGTATATTATCGATGTCGAGGCAATGTCAAAGAAAAAAATGTATGTAAACTTTGCGGTCAAGTGCCAAAAGTGCCTAGAAAACAGATTAATCTACAGAGTTTAGGAGGGTTGTTTTTTTTAATGAAAGGTCCGTTTATATAAAATATAAAATACATCCGAAATTTATACAAACAACTACTAGCCAATTATTTTCTGATTCTACTCACTTTTTTATATTTCTCTAGAAGCATTTTTATGCCGCACAATTAATGTTCTTTACAATCTCTCTTCACAGGCCTTTTTGTACTCTGTTGTCCGTGCGGCACTCATGTATGAGTCTTGAATTGGCACAGAATTCTCCGCCGCGCCTGCGCGCACTGATTAACTTTACGTAGGAAGTAGGTTTTGGCTTTCGCCCTTTTCCACTACATACTTACTTCTAAATAATAATTTTATGTACTATTAATATTTATATTTTTAACTACTATCAAATGATTGCGTTTTTCTTACTTACTACTAACTACATGTAGTAAGTGAGTAGTTAAAAATGGCCGAAACAAAGTCTATCAAATGGCGTCTATCAAAGTCATAAGCTTATACATTACAATTTTGGTAGTATTGTCTTATCAATCATTTCAGCAATACGACTGTTATACTGTTGCCACAAACACAAATAAAACAAGAGATGAAATGGATATTGAAAGAATAACTTGTAATAATCGGATAATTAGTTTGTCCTAAATTTTTTTTGTTTTTATGTTTATGTTTGGTTACATTATGAATAAAGCTTACTGGTTGTTTTGTTTTAACAAGTTTTAATTAACTTCTAAGAAAATTTATTTCCAGTTTTTGGAATATTACCTATTTATGTCACATCGATATTTGCCTGTTTCTTTTGTTACAAAACATACTTTCTCTTAAGATTAGGCTCATAATAGAGGGGACAAATGAAAATTTTTGATTTAACAATTATTTTAAACGAGTGGACAGAGTTCGTAAGAAAAATATGCGAGGAAGAGTTCAAGTGGTCATAGCTGTTGAAAGTGATGCTTATTTAATTAAGTTTCAATTACAGTGAGGAGAGCCGCTGTGGGCTCGGCAATGAGACCTCTAGTTAATGTTTCAAACCATCTCAAATGTTTAATTATAATCTACAGTAGGTTCCCCATTTGCCCTCTCACTAGCCATTATATTGCAAAATCGTGCACAAATGATATTTTAAAGAGTGCATGCTGGGTTTCCGTATAAAACGTATACGATTTTGATAATTTATGATGGAACTCAATCAAACCTAGTTCTCGGAGGGATATATTAAAAAGTATGTCAAAAAGTAGAGTTTAACCGTCAAATCACAACGATTATTATAATTCGTATAATGTTTTATTTGTCTTCAAAAATCAGCTTAATGGTGATTAAATATTTTAATCACCATTGAAGTCCTTTATTCAATTATTTTTAAAGAGAGAAAGAAATTCCTTAAGTACCCTTTTTTTAACATTTTACTATACACAACGCGTTTCGGAAATTATTCCATTTTCAAGTGTGTAAAATGTAACCTTAAAATTAAATACATATACATATATAAAATAAAATTACAAAGATCATATGTTTAAAATTCAAAAAAGGATAAATTAAAATTAAATTGTATAGATATGTAGAAATTTGTCGTTATATATATATATATATATATATATATATATATATATATATATATATATATATTTGTCCTTATTTCTTATTTATGTCCATGATTTTGTCGAAGATTGGATTTTGTCTGTCAATTTGCGTTATATTAAGAATGTTGTTTGGTTCTGTTTTTTTATGTCTGTAAATATGAAACTCTTCGTATACATTCATTTTTTCTCCTTTTTTCATTATATTTTAAACGTCCATATTTTCATTAATAGTTTTGTATTCATGATCTGTGTCAAGGATGTGTTCTGCAAATGATGATTTTTGTGTGGTTAAATTACATGATTTTATTGCTTGTATATGTTCTTTGTATCTGCAATTGAAGCTACGTCCTGTTTGTCCAATGTATATTTTAGGGCATTGGTGACATTTTAATTTATAGATACCACTTTGGTCATATATATAGCTTGTTGGTTGTTTTTTGGATTACTTAGTCTTTGTATCATTTTGAATGTGTTACTTTTTGTTCTGTAGCTTACTTTCATAGGTGATCCTTCAAATGTTTTTCTTAAAGCTTTATTTATTATCGTATTGTAAGGAAGACATATATATTCATTTTTGTTGTCCTTTTTACTATCAAAATTATTTTTCATTTTATTCAACATTTTATCAATCATTTTTGATTTATATCCGTTTTTCACTGCTAAAGTTTTAATGGTACTTTTTTCACTTTCAAAAGCTTCTTTCTCCATTGGTACTTTTAAAAGTCTGTGTATCATCGATCTGAAGCTTGCTGTTTTTTGTTGCCAGGGATGGTTTGATGATGCAGGTATTATTAAATCGGTTTGGGTATTTTTACGGTATATCTTAAATAAATGTTTATTATTTTTCTTGTATATCGTTGGATCAAGATAGTTTATATAATTATCTTTACTTTCCATTGTGAATTTTATTTTTTCGGATAATGAATTAAGATATTGAAGTAATTCATCACAAGTTTGTTTATTTCCTTTTATGAGACAAATAATATCATCTACGTATCTGTGCCAGTACATTATATTTTTATTGAACGGATTTATTTCATTAATAATGTTTTTTTTTCAAATTTTGTTATCATAATTTTTTTTAAATATATTTTTTTATATATTTTATAAATACATAAAAAATTGATATTTTTTATATATTTATAAAAAAATATCAATTTCAATTATTTTTATATGTTAGTTTGCCCACTTGAAATCAGTGGTTGCTCTAGTATGTGAGATATAGTTTTATATTAATAATGCTCTTCATTTTAACCGCAGTAACTATTATTTACAAACCTTGTACAAATATAACTATGGGGTTAAATTTTATGGTAAATTTAGCATTTCATAATACTGTAACAGTCATTTTAGAATAACTTACAAGAGAAAACATATTAATATTCTAGTTTATCGGTTTTATTTACGCCTGAAGGGGCATGACGTATTCACAAACGTCGCAAAGGATAATTAAACTGTCGACGAAGGGAGTACATTCCAGGTTGATTCCAGAAAACATATTGGTTCGCTGTGTTACCTTTGTATTTCAATTTTAATTTTCAATATACATATTTAGGTTATTTGGTTTAAATCTACTTCACACAAACCAATTGAACTAACCCCCTAAAATACTGCTAGGATGAAGCGTGTGGCAAAAACTCACACAATATTCAATAATATTCAAAATGCACAATAACATTAACCACTACATACAGAAGGCATTAGTTTGGTAATGCTGTTAAATACACTTTGTACACTTATTTTTGAACCATGAGACCTACAGTAATAGCTTGTTTCTCAATGGTAATTCGCTAATAGGTTGTCATGTTATAAAACCGTAGAAAAGAGTCCAATGACTTCTAACGCACGAAAATGTTTCGTTTTCCTGTATTTACTATTGTTATCCTAACGATTTTTATGTGTTATTGGATTTGTAGCCGGAGGTGATTATTTACTTGGCTACCTCCACACAACCATCATAAGTGCATTATTTTGATTTATAACATGAAATAGAATGCTGCATGACTGAAACGCATGGATTCAATTCGGTCCAACGCAACAAGGTAGATAAAAAATTCGGTTCAACACAACAATGCAGATGAAAAATTCTGTCCAAAGCAAAAACTACAGATTTGGTCCAATGCAATGTACTGTATATTCGAACAAATACTTCAAAGCTTTACATCCAGTCAAATGCGTCACTTATTTACAAATTCGGTCAAACGAAACAAACCAGAGCATATTTTGGTCAATTGCAACAAACCACACCCTCGGTTGCATCGCATTTGGTCGATACAACATATCTAATTTCAGTCAAATGCAAAATTTAATTTGTAGGATTCGGTCAAATAATGAGCCCCCACGGATTACAGCGTAATCAATATAATAGAAATGATCTATTGACTGCTTTAGATAATGGGTGAATAAAAATATATTCCATATATGATTAAACTCACCAATCGGTAAGTCGGAGGGCGATAGATCATGGCAGGGCAACGATATGCTGGGTTCGAATCAACATCCTATCCCTAGCTTTTTAACGCATTTTTGTACTTTACCGGAACTCCTCTCTTCGGTTGATAGCGTTCCACGCACGGATGAAAACTATCTGTGGATGGATAAATGCAGAGTCTAATAATGACTCTGTAGCGCAGTTGGTATCACACATTTGGCTTCGGAACTATGACGGCAGCGTCGCAGGTTCGAAACTCGAGATTGCCGCAAACTTTCTGCAGAATTGTTCACCCTTGTACTGTACCGGCTTGCTTTGCTTGATAAATTCCACGCACAGACCTATGACCTAAGGCCTTTGTGGAGGGGCAAATGCAAGATAAAAAGAGGCCGCAACCCTCTAAATATATGTATATAAAATATACATATTGGCCGCCACCCTCTGTTTACAAACGAATAAAATCAAGTGCTCGCATGAGAGAGTATATTAACATTACTTAGAAACAAGAAGTAATCGATATAAGAGAGGAGCACTCGGAGGTTTGAAGTGGCTGGAAGCGGTTCCTTGGTTAGCCACGAGATCCCACGTTGTTTTAATGGACTATTCAGTTCAAATGGATTATTCAGTGTATCCTTCTTACACGGATATTATTGTCTGAGAGATTAATAAGCACAATAAAAAAATCGTCTATCATACAATTCGAATTGTATTTGTACTATGTTTGCTGAGTCAATTACCACGGGCTTATACGCATATAAGCTATTTTGTATGAAAAATCATACTAATAGATACATTTAAACCAAAACCTTAACCAAAACCTTTAACCTTAACCTTAACCTTCTTTGATCAAAAAGTACAAAAATAGGTATAGCAATTTCTTTGATTCGCTTTTTAGGCTTAATCGCAGTTAGACTGAGAAACCTTTTGTTGAACATACTCATGGATATATTAAAAGTTAATACAATAATGAATTATTTTCATTCAGCATCCAATCTGAATCAAAGTGTCTTTGTTTTTTTTATTAGAATAATGATGACGCTAGACCTGGCCCAGAACCGTTTTACACATTAGGCTAGGTGTAGTGGATCACGGCATTATCACATAGCGAAAATGCCATTGGTGATTGGCGGGATTTGAACCCGGGCCTCCCGAGATCGAAAGCCCGCGCTCTAACCACTATGCCAGGCCGCTCCCCACAACAACATAAAAGCATTAGAGCACACATTTTATAGGTTTGCTGATTTTGGTTTTAAAATGTTGACGTTGTTTTTGAAGACACAAAATTAGCATTTTCTTCAGTTAGATAAACAAGGAAGAGGCGGTATCAATAATGCCCATTTTAACTACTTTCAACCTAAAAGCGAAATATTGCCCTTAAAGAACATCCGAAAGTTGCACCTAAAGTCTGAGTTGATGGACATCAACAAAACGCGTTTAGATGTGTCAGTTGTAAAGTTAGTTGAGAAAAATATTACACGATGTTTTATTTAAGAGTGGTCATTAATCTAGTGAAGGAAATGTGCCCTTGTCCCCGTGGACCCATAGACAAGGCGACACTGGACACTGGACACTGGTGTGGTCCTCCAAACTTCAAGTGGATTACAATACTGGACAATCGCTGTAGTGAAAGAAAGTAACATGTGTCCTCGCTGACCCACAGGCATCACGACACTGAAGTGATCTCACCCCAACTGTCTCCCAAACTTCAAGTGGATTACAATACTGGACAATCGCTGTAGTGAAAGAAAGTCACATGTGTCCCCGCTGACCCACAGGCATCACGACACTGAAGTGATCTCACCCCAACTGTCTCCCAAACTTTGAGTGGACTACAATACTAGACAATCGCTGTAGTGAAAGAAAGTAACCTGTGCCCCCGCTGATATAAAGCCAACACGATACACGTGAACTTCTCACCCCAACTGTCTCCCTAACTTTGAGTGGATTACAACACCGGGCCATCGATGTGGTGAAAGAAACGTTGTTACATGTGTCCCCGCTGACCCACAGACAACTCGACGCTGTCTCCCAAACTTCCGTTGAAACTATATTGGACAAGTAATACAACTTTTAGCGGGATGAACACTTCTAATGAAGCTTAAGCGTTTCCAATGTCCTACAATAAACACTTTTCATATTACACCGACCGAAATTGTATTAACTCTAAGTCATTATGTTATTTAAATTATTGACTATGGTGGATGAAAGATTATTAAATTGAATAAGAATTGGACAGTGATAAATTTTACACTTGGGTATTATTGACTGTGAAAATCTACCCCAATGAAATACGAACAAACCCATAATTAAAATTGATTATTTAACAGATAAGCTCAACTACAAATGCTTTCCCAGATTTATCGTTGGTCTAAAATCTAGGCTATAGATCTCGGATAATTCCTTGAGTATTATCTGTAGCACAAGTTTGTTTTCTTCAATTAAAAAACGAAATAATTAAATTCCCTATTCACTGCAAACTTTTTTACACATTAATTCATTATGAATCAAACTAGTGCATCAATAAAAGTATTGAATTACTGAGTTTTAATCAGCCCACAAAACAGTAAGATTTAATGTTTGGCGAGGACTTAAATCTTTAGTTTAATATCAGCCGTATATATTATTTTCTGTTATTTATATTCTTTCAGGGATCACAATAGTCGCTCCGGCAGTGTAACAAGTGAAAACAATATTTGCTGGGACTAAAAGCTATGAAAAGATCAAACTAAACAATGAACCATTATTGAAATTCAAATTACCTCCCCATGTTTATGTATGACTGATGGAGATGGACGCCCTCAGCTACTGATTACCGGCAAAACTCTCGAGTTATCGCAGTTGAAATGGTTGGCCAATTTTACAATAAACCAGTTAAAAAAAAATAAAAAAATAAAAAATTGAGTTGACTGACATTAGAAATATTTTACGTGATTATTAAACGCGCGGTTCTAAGGACAAGAACAAATTTATAAAGACGTTTAGAATAATTATTATTTATTAAGTGGTACATACCAAAACAGATGGATACTAATCTATAAATAAGGACGATTAAAAGACACTTTACATACAATGAAATGAGAAATTATCAAATTAATTTAAGGAGATTATTGGCGTTGATATTTTATCAAAACCAAAAAATTTTTGAAATAATTGTTCATGGGAGAGTTGTTAAAAGAATTTCTACACATGTGTTCTACATTGCTTTTCACTCACAATCTGTTCGCTGTACGTGTTATAGTTAAATTTGATTTTTAATTTGTATACGAGTATTTACTGATAGATTTGGAAAATTCATTTTTATTTCATGTGCTTCTCTGAAATAGAATGTTTCTTTCTTTTCAGTTATTAATTATAAACAATTAAAATAAGCATAAATAGGGATTCTTAGGGACCGATGACTAGCATTTCTTACATCTCACATTTTGATGATAATATACTAAGAAGTACGACTAACTTCTACGACTAATGTAAATCTTAAAACCCATGCACAAAATGTTGCTATTTTATTCAGGGTGTTGATAAAAAACCATTCAAGACTTCAGGATAAGGTTACTTACATCAAAACTAAGAAAAAAGTTCCTGTAAACATGGGTCCTAAAATGCTCGGTTTTCCGTCTGTCGGACTGTATGTGTTTTAACATGATTTTGCATAACTTTGGAACTACAAAAGATATAAACTTCAAACTTGGTACTTATATGCTGACTATTAAGACCTATTTTGGTAAGGATTATCACTCCTAGTTTCTACTTTGTACAACTTCAAAATGGCAGCCATTTTTATATTTTAAAAGTTAATATCTTTAAAACAGAACATTTTTCAATAATTGGACAACGACAAAAAAGTTGCCCAATTTAATTTCCTATAAAACCATGTAAAGATTGTTAAGATCAAACGACAATTAACGGAGTTATTACAATTTTGCTAAAAGAATTCATGTAAATTTGCTATAGCTACCATAAAACAAGCATGTATTCTGTTTGAAAAATTGCAATAACTCAGTTAATTGTTGTTCGATCTTAATACTCTTTATATGGTTTTGTAGGAAATTTAATCTTCGCAACTTTTTTGTCTCTTGTCCAATTTTTGAAATATTTACGGGTTTTAATATATTAAGTTTTAAAATATAAAATGGCTGCCATTTTGAAATGGTAAAAGAAGAAACTTGATACTCCGCACCAAAATAGGTCCTAATAGTCAGCATAGAAGTACTAAGTTTGAAGTTTATATCGTTTGTAGTTCCAAAGTTATACAGAATCATGTTACAAACACATACAGACCGACAGACGGATAACCGAGCATTTTAGGACCCATGTTTATAGGAACTCGTTTCTTAGTTGTCAACTGACATAATATATCAGGATGGTTGCTATGTATGTATGCATCAGACGGTTTTTTCAAAACATTTAGGAGTCATTAATAATTGATACTTAAAGCGCATCGGGGAAGCGCCATTAATAACCCCAATATGACAGATCGGGCTTCGTTTGACGATGAATGGACTCATAAAACGCGACCGATTCGGCTATAAAAGCTGTAACAAGGGCAGAGCAAGAAACATATTTCGTATATTGATAGGGTAAGTGCAAAAAGTAAGGTTCAGAACTAACCTTTATTTAGTATTTGTTAAATTACAACTTACTCTACCTTTTATTTGTCAGTTTTTATTGCTAGATTTAAGCCCTCATTGGTATTTTTAAGCTATTCATATCATAAGACAGTATTCATGTTCTTCGTATTTGCTCTTCTCTTGGTTTACAATTCGATGTATGTCACCAGAACCTGAATAAATCTATTTTTCCCAGCCTATTTATTGAGGGTTTTTTTTAGCAAATAAGCTGTTTATCAAAGTGCAGATCCGTCAGTCACTTTGAAGTCTTTTCGGGCTTTATTTCTGAGTAGAGAGTTTTCAAAATAAATTTCTTCTTCAATTCATCCTTCTTCACTTGATAGGAATTCTTAATTAATTCAGTCACCTAGCTAAGAGCTAAGGTGTAGCTCGGCATTTTTGAAAATAATACCCTTCCATTTTGAAAATACGTAGTCGGATGAGAGTCGCCAGTGTTCTATATTGTGACGGTGGGTACTTAAAATATCACTTTCTCTTGCAATAATTATTAAGTTAAAAATACTTTTAGACTTTCTAAAATGCAATAAAAATTTAGAAGTCTATGGGACTAATATTATTACAACGTTTTGACGTTTTGTATACAGTTATTTTGTATAGCTTTTGATGATAACTTCAATTAAAATACACAAACACTCAATTAGTAATCTGAGTTTTAAATATCAAATGGTATAAAGTATACGAAGGTACCACTGAATATTTATTAAGAATACATTCCTATAGTGCTAATTGTGATTATTTAATATAACTAGAGCCTAATTTAACACCTTATAACAATTTTACCCTCAAGAAAGAAGAGAACCGCTTGAAAATACATATAGAACTTATGAAGGCACGTATTTTTGGGACGAAGTAAGCATGAATTGCTTGCTTATTTCGGTAGATCTCAATTTAGATGGTATATCTGTCTCATCAACATTTGAGGAGGTCATGTGTCTAATTTTCTTCTTGTACTTCGCACCCTCTTTGTCAGTGAAAATGTTCAAACACAGTTTCTCATGTATCAGCATAACTAGCGTAATAAAAGTACTGTGTCATCTCATAATAAATTCAACAAAAAATAAAATGATTTATTTAGTTGTTATGGGCTACATTTACTACATGTATGAATTTGAATGTAATATTAACCTTATTATTAAATAACTTAACCTTTATACCATAAAACGATTGATTCATAAAAAGATTAAAATAAAAAAAACTAGAAATGCGAATTTTATTTTATCTTATCAATAAATGGACTCAACCGCTTGAACCCGCTCCTACTTTAGTCAGATGTGTTCATCGCAGATTTGCATATCACTTTTTGCATCGCATCACTTCATGTAAACTACTGAAAAGCTTAAGTTTAAGAAAATAGTACAAATACAAAACGATCTTCAAATACAAGAAGGTTAGATAATGTAGTACTGGAGGTAACGCGCAATAGTATTTTCGCGGGCCTCTGATTTTGTCAGGTTGGCAATATGAGCGTACTTTGCACTACTAACCCAAAATAAAACCGTTCAGTAGTGGTGTCAAACCACTTGATTGATCAAAATAAAAATATATTTCCACAGATTGAAAGATATTAAATTGGTTTAATCGTTATCCCCACACGTCAATTTAAGAAAATACGCCGGCAATTATTGTGTAATTAATATATTAAAACTTTTGTTAAATATTCTCAAGAACTGATTCGAAATTTTTGTCATTCTTCTAAGGTTTGAATTGTTTTAGATTTTCCCTAAAAAATGGGTTTTCATTAGTAAATTACTAATTACTTTCCCTTACATTGCCAACATGGTAAAATGACTGGCCTGCTTTTTCATTAAGGCATTTCCCGGTACCTCCAGTAAAGACTCTAACTACCTTGGTCAAACATAATACAATGTAAACTTAAAGTTGATACGTGATGATATTTAGAAATAATAAAAAGTCATGGGGGTAAAGGAAGAGTGAACTGTTTTAGAATGAAGGAATAAAATTATGAAATCATACGTCAAAAATAAATTTCAACTAGAACTAAGCTATTTGGTTCAAACAACTAAGCTGTTTGGTTTTAATTTTTATATCAATAATTTAACTTTATTTTGCCTGTAAAATAAACTACGTATAAATTATACCGACATCGTTATCCACCAGAGGAGCTAGTTATGTAAAATATTTATTTAAATTCCTTTACTTTATTTTTCCCCACCCCCTCCAAAAAATCTTTAGTAATACTGATAATTGTTTTATCAGAAAAACCCGAAACATTGGGTTCAAAGGATATAAAACTGTGATATTAATTAACTTGTCTGGATATTATCGTGATATTCAAAGCCATTAAAAAATCTAAACTCTCTCATTAATGTAATTTGCCCAAGTTTAGCCCAGATATTCGGTTGGTCATTGAAAAATAGCGAGTATCAAAATTATTTCTGCAATACCAGGAAACAGACCTCTGATGTAATAAAACAAAAACAACCTGAATGATATGTCAATCAGCTCTTTTGCTTCAAATTAACATATTACACCGATAATATTATATGGGAACTTTGAAGGGACGTAGGACGGAAACCGAATTTTTCCCAGTCTGACGGTTCCAATCGATTTCTTGTGGCGAAATATCCCATATTATAAAAGGTAAAAAAAGCCTTTGACGCAAAATATTATTGCCCGTACAAACATTGCTTGTTTTAGAGTATAGGATCTCGGTATCGAATACAGTATTGTTCACCGTAAACACCTGTGATTCAAACTACGGTTATTTATGAAGCAAGTTTGTTTTGATGGTGTGTACATATTAAGGGCCCAGGTGCGGCCAGGTCTAACTCGCGACCATGTGAATATTTTACGTTCACTAATGGCTGAGCCCGCCTGCCGCCAGCGAGTCGTCCCCCGGCTCCGTGTAAATCGTTGTTGTTGTCGTCGCTGTCGGAACATGTTTCATTTGTGTCGGCCCTAGTCAAATGTATTTGCTTTTACTGAATTCTTCAAAAATACCCTAATGACTTCTTTTTAATAGTTAGTTATGGATTCAGGAAGCATAATTTAAATTATTGGATGGTCAATTATGAATTAGTGACATATTTTTCTTAAGAACAACTTTTAACCTTCGTGCGGTTAATAAACCAGATTTATATAGATTAACCAAGGAAAAATAGAAACAGGATTACCTTTATTTCTTTTTACTGCTCATAGGAAATTGTGTTGGTCTCAATTAATGATTACAAGATTATTGATATTTTTAATGTTAAACTAAATTGAAACAGAAATTATGTAATCGTAATATTAGCCTATCGTTGAAGTAGTAGTGCAAGACAATTGTAAATATATAAGAAAGATAAAAGCTTAATTTGAGAAACAAAACATAAAACCAGGAGAGGCAACGAAGTGGTGGCTCACGCTTCATTAGACCTACTCGCTGCCGCGTGCGATTGCGCTTGCCGCCTACTTCGCTCCGTAACGTGAATGTTGATTCAGGTTGGATCGGAAATCAGAGGACGCTTTTTTATTAGTGCTGCGATGTTTGTTTTCAAGAATAAACTAAAACTGGTAACAGTTGGAAGATTGCCGGTTTATTGCATTTTTTAACAATTATAGATACTTACAGAATTACAGTTTTGAGTTGCAGGTACATTTTCCTCACCTCAACACTGTTATGCATTCGAGTATCGATCTCGATTAAGTTTGAAAGTTAAATTTTCTCACAAGAGTGAAAAAAATAAAATCAAAATAGTGTATAAAGTGGTTATTGGTTAACTAACCAACGTAATGCAATTTTGTGGTCAAATTTATTCGATCGTCACATGATCGATTAGGTCTTATCTGTAATCTGACATCTGCAGAGATGTAAATTTTGTTATTTTCTCTCAGAAGAAAATTATTATTCTGTAATATTTGCCATGATTAAAATCATTGGCTGTCATATCTTAAATTACGGTCGTCTAAAAAATTCTTTAGAAGTGAGAAAAGGAATGTTATATCTTGAATACTTAAATTCTTTTTCTTATACAATATTTTGCTGATGAAATAAAGTAGTTTAAAGTTTGAAATATATTTTTATTTTCACACTGTTCTCTAAAACTAAACTACGATAGACATATAATCTGTAATTAAAGTGAGAGTATCTTTGATTTGTAAATATTTTTTATTACTCAGTTCAAGCTCTTTCTTCAATATAAAGTTTGAAGAGGTAACTGCTAGCTTCGTAAAATGAAGGTTGCTATAGCAATCCTGAGAACATTTTGCAAAGGTTCGAGTCTTGAGACAATTAATTATCATCGGCTATTAATTAAGTAAGTGCCTTAAAATTTATCCAAATATCCTCGGCGTCTGACATAATGCTATGATTAAATTAAATTAGGAATTCCAAAAGTGTCAAAATATGTGCTCAATAAATTAAAATAAATAAGAAAGGCTCAGAGGGACAAAACCGAATCAGAGATTTGAAAGGTTTTTCGGTCACAAAAACAATGTATGATAGTACTGATGAGAATTCCTTTTGTCATTACTCTTGGGCACGGGAAACAACTGACCCAAAAAAATATAACCATAAAAAATCGTATCATATTAATTTATATTATCCTTACCAACGACTATGATGTCATCAAATAGTCTACAAATCACAAGCAATTATACTTGTAATTGAAGCATCACTTGATCTTGAGGGCGTTCTACTCTGTTGACAGGTTAATGAGCAGCCGCTGAAGTAATAGCAAACCCTATCAAGCGAGATCTTGAGTGATTGCTAGGGTGAATAAGAACCATTCTGGATATACATTAGAGTCTCGCAAACCCGTACTTAGATAACCCGGAATTCTGGATAACTCGGAAAGCCTGCCAGAGCAATAAAGTGCAATGAGATTCAAGGCCAGAACACGGTTTGACACATATAAAACAGTTTTGGTTTTTCTTTAAGTTTTTTTGTAACTGATAATGTAGTTATTGTATTTTTTAGCATGCAATAAATAAATGATTTCTCTTAGAAATAACAGAAACTATTCTTCTTTTTTCTTTTTTTTTACTCATTTCCCGATAACTCAGAATTTTCACAAACCCGGACACCGTTCGGTCCACATTAGTCCGGGTTTGTGGGACTCTACTGTATTTGACAACATTGCCGCTGGATCACAAGCTCACACAATAAAGTACAAATATAGTTCGTTTTAAAAATGTAGATTTTATGTTTCAAGGACCAATAGGCAGATGTTTATAACATTTCCTGACCCTCAAAGTTATTTTTTTGCCTGTGCTTTGTGCTTTATTTTAACAGTCAGAGAGACAAAAGACATAAAACAGATGATCCAAAGCGATGATACATTACTGCAATGCGGTTGCCGCGCGATTGACAAAGGACTACAGTCACAAAAGGAATTTGCCTGCTGCAGGCAAGGGCGACGCTGAGCCTGCTGTGCGCGGTGGGCTGCGTCTGCGCGCTGTGGGCCGAGGACACCGCCGCCGCCGTGGAGCAGTAACATATCATCTGTTTGCCTGTTGCAGATGGGGCTGCAGGCAAGGGCGACGCTGAGCCTGCTGTGCGCGGTGGGCTGCGTCTGCGCGCTGTGGGCCGAGGACACCGCCGCCGCCGTGGAGCAGTAACATATCATCTGTTTGCCTGTTGCAGATGGGGCTGCAGGCAAGGGTGACGCTGAGCCTGCTGTGCGCGGTGGGCTGCGTCTGCGCGCTGCGGGCCGAGGACACCGTCGCCGCCGTGGAGCAGTAACATATCATCTGTCTGCCTGTTGCAGATGGGGCTGCAGGCAAGGGCGACGCTGAGCCTGCTGTGCGCGGTGGGCTGCGTCTGCGCGCTGCGGGCCGAGGACACCGTCGCCGCCGTGGAGCGCCGCGCGCCCGCCATGGGCTTCATGGGCATGCGAGGCAAGAAGGACATCTTCGACGTTAAACGGACTCCTAACATGGGTTTCGCGGCGATGAGGGGGAAAAAAGACTCATTCGACTTCTCGGACTACTACCCCGACTTTAAAAGAGGAGCCCAGGGAATGGGTTTCATGGGCATGAGAGGTAAAAAAGAGTTCGACCCAGAGTACGATTTCGATCTCGGAACGGACAAGAGAGCTCCGTCGATGGGGTTCGCAGCGATGAGAGGAAAGAAAGCGCCTTCGGGCTTCATGGGGATGCGGGGGAAGAAGTTCGACTACACGGATGACGACTTCTTAGACGACGACAGCTGGCCGCTCGATGAATTTGACAAGAGAGCGCCAGCAGCCGGCTTCTTCGGCACGAGAGGAAAGAAGATGCCCCAGAATTCAGCATTTTTTGGAATGAGGGGCAAAAAAGGCCCCTCCGGATTTGTCGGGATGAGAGGAAAGAAGGCCCCGGCCTCTGGGTTCATGGGAGTCCGGGGCAAGAAGGACGTAGAGGACCTGGAGAGCCTGTTGGCACTCCTGACTGAGCAGGGCGGCGACCGCAGCAAGCGGGACGACCACAACTCAGGTACAGTCATGTCGCACATTCAGTTGTTGATAGCTCCTGGAGAGCCTGTTGGCCCTCCTGACTGAGCAGCGCGGCGACCGCAGCAAGCGGGACGACCACAACTCAGGTACAGTCATGTCGCACATTCAGTTGTTGATAGCTCCTGGAGAGCCTGTTGGCCCTCCTGACTGAGCAGCGCGGCGACCGCAGCAAGCGGGACGTCCACAACTCAGGTACAGTCATGTCGCACATTCAGTTGTTGATAGCTCCTGGAGAGCCTGTTGGTCCTCCTGACTGAGCAGCGCGGCGACCGCAGCAAGCGGGACGACCACAACTCAGGTACAGTCATGTCGCACATTCAGTTGTTGATAGCTACTGGAGAGCCTGTTGGTCCTCCTGACTGAGCAGCGTGGCGACCGCAGCAAGCGGGACGACCACAACTCAGGTACAGTCATGTCGCACATTCAGTTGTTGATAGCTACTGGAGAGCCTGTTGGCCCTCCTGACTGAGCAGCGCGGCGACCGCAGCAAGCGGGACGACCACAACTCAGGTACAGTCATGTCGCACATTCAGTTGTTGATAGCTCCTGGAGAGCCTGTTGGTCCTCCTGACTGAGCAGCGCGGCGACCGCAGCAAGCGGGACGACCACAACTCAGGTACAGTCATGTCGCACATTCAGTTGTTGATAGCTCCTGGAGAGCCTGCTGGCACTCCTGACTGAGCAGCGCGGCGACCGCAGCAAGCGGGACGACCACAACTCAGGTACAGTCATGTCGCACATTCAGTTGTTGATAGCTACTGGAGAGCCTGCTGGCACTCCTGACTGAGCAGCGCGGCGACCGCAGCAAGCGGGACGACCACAACTCAGGTACAGTCATGTCGCACATTGAGTTGTTGATAGCTCCTGGAGAGCCTGCTGACACTCCTGACAGCAGCGCGGCGACCGCAGCAAGCGGGACGACAACAACTCAGGT
This sequence comes from Flexamia atlantica, assembly GCA_035578135.1. Taxonomy (NCBI): domain Eukaryota; kingdom Metazoa; phylum Arthropoda; class Insecta; order Hemiptera; family Cicadellidae; genus Flexamia; species Flexamia atlantica. The sequence goes on along the minus strand of JAQJVK010000001.1, from coordinate 50,360,121 downwards.
ACAGTCATGTCGCACATTCAGTTGTTGATGGCTACTGGAGAGCCTGTTGGCACTCCTGACTGAGCAGCGCGGCGACCGTAGCAAGCGGGACGACCACAACTCAGGTACAGTCATGTCGCACATTCAGTTGTTGATAGCTACTGGAGAGCCTGCTGGCACTCCTGACTGAGCAGCGCGGCGACCGCAGCAAGCGGGACGACCACAACTCAGGTACAGTCATGTCGCACATTCAGTTGTTGATAGCTACTGGAGAGCCTGTTGGCACTCCTGACTGAGCAGCGCGGCGACCGCAGCAAGCGGGACGACCACAACTCAGGTACAGTCATGTCGCACATTCAGTTGTTGATAGCTCCTGGAGAGCATGCTGGCACTCCTGACTGAGCAGCGCGGCGACCGCAGCAAGCGGGACGACCACAACTCAGGTACAGTCATGTCGCACATTCAGTTGTTGATAGCTACTGGAGAGCCTGCTGGCACTCCTGACTGAGCAGCGCGGCGACCGCAGCAAGCGGGACGACCACAACTCAGGTACAGTCATGTCGCACATTGAGTTGTTGATAGCTCCTGGAGAGCCTGCTGACACTCCTGACAGCAGCGCGGCGACCGCAGCAAGCGGGACGACAACAACTCAGGTACAGTCATGTCGCACATTCAGTTGTTGATGGCTACTGGAGAGCCTGTTGGCACTCCTGACTGAGCAGCGCGGCGACCGTAGCAAGCGGGACGACCACAACTCAGGTACAGTCATGTCGCACATTCAGTTGTTGATAGCTACTGGAGAGCCTGCTGGCACTCCTGACTGAGCAGCGCGGCGACCGCAGCAAGCGGGACGACCACAACTCAGGTACAGTCATGTCGCACATTCAGTTGTTGATAGCTACTGGAGAGCCTGCTGGCACTCCTGACTGAGCAGCGTGGCGACCGTAGCAAGCGGGACGACCACAACTCAGGTACAGTCATGTCGCACATTCAGTTGTTGATAGCTCCTGGAGAGCCTGTTGGTCCTCCTGACTGAGCAGCGCGGCGACCGCAGCAAGCGGGACGACCACAACTCAGGTACAGTCATGTCGCACATTCAGTTGTTGATAGCTCCTGGAGAGCCTGCTGGCACTTCTGACTGAGCAGCGCGGCGACCACAGCAAGCGGGACGACCACAACTCAGGTACAGTCATGTCGCACATTCAGTTGTTGATAGCTACTGGAGAGCCTGCTGGCACTCCTGACAGCAGCGCGGCGACCGCAGCAAGCGGGACGACCACAACTCAGGTACAGTCATGTCGCACATTCAGTTGTTGATAGCTCCTGGAGAGCCTGCTGGCACTCCTGACTGAGCAGCGCGGCGACCGCAGCAAGCGGGACGACCACAACTCAGGTACAGTCATGTCGCACATTCAGTTGTTGATAGCTACTGGAGAGCCTGCTGGCACTCCTGACAGCAGCGCGGCGACCGTAGCAAGCGGGACGACCACAACTCAGGTACAGTCATGTCGCACATTCAGTTGTTGATAGCTCCTGGAGAGCCTGCTGGCACTCCTGACAGCAGCGCGGCGACCGCAGCAAGCGGGACGACCACAACTCAGGTACAGTCATGTCGCACATTCAGTTGTTGATAGCTACTGGAGAGCCTGTTGGCACTCCTGACAGCAGCGCGGCGACCGCAGCAAGCGGGACGACCACAACTCAGGTACAGTCATGTCGCACATTCAGTTGTTGATAGCTACTGGAGAGCCTGCTGGCACTCCTGACTGAGCAGCGCGGCGACCGTAGCAAGCGGGACGACCACAACTCAGGTACAGTCATGTCGCACATTCAGTTGTTGATAGCTACTGGAGAGCCTGTTGGCACTCCTGACTGAGCAGCGCGGCGACCGCAGCAAGCGGGACGACCACAACTCAGGTACAGTCATGTCGCACTTTCAGTTGTTGATGGCTACTGGAGAGCCTGCTGGCACTCCTGACAGCAGCGCGGCGACCGCAGCAAGCGGGACGACCACAACTCAGGTACAGTCATGTCGCACATTCAGTTGTTGATAGCTCCTGGAGAGCCTGCTGGCACTCCTGACTGAGCAGCGCGGCGACCGCAGCAAGCGGGACGACCACAACTCAGGTACAGTCATGTCGCACTTTCAGTTGTTGATAGCTCCTGGAGAGCCTGCTGGCACTCCTGACAGCAGCGCGGCGACCGCAGCAAGCGGGACGACCACAACTCAGGTACAGTCATGTCGCACATTCAGTTGTTGATAGCTCCTGGAGAGCCTGCTGGCACTCCTGACTGAGCAGCGCGGCGACCGCAGCAAGCGGGACGACCACAACTCAGGTACAGTCATGTCGCACATTCAGTTGTTGATAGCTACTGGAGAGCCTGTTGGCACTCCTGACGGAGCAGCGTGGCGACCGTAGCAAGCGGGACGACCACAACTCAGGTACAGTCATGTCGCACATTCAGTTGTTGCTAGCTACTGGAGAGCCTGTTGGCACTCCTGACTGAGCAGCGCGGCGACCGCAGCAAGCGGGACGACCACAACTCAGGTACAGTCATGTCGCACTTTCAGTTGTTGATGGCTACTGGAGAGCCTGCTGGCACTCCTGACTGAGCAGCGCGGCGACCGTAGCAAGCGGGACGACCACATCTCAGGTACAGTCATGTCGCACATTCAGTTGTTGATAGCTACTGGAGAGCCTGCTGGCACTCCTGACTGAGCAGCGTGGCGACCGTAGCAAGCGGGACGACCACAACTCAGGTACAGTCATGTCGCACATTCAGTTGTTGATAGCTACTGGAGAGCCTGTTGGCACTCCTGACTGAGCAGCGCGGCGACCGCAGCAAGCGGGACGACCACAACTCAGGTACAGTCATGTCGCACTTTCAGTTGTTGATGGCTACTGGAGAGCCTGCTGGCACTCCTGACTGAGCAGCGCGGCGACCGTAGCAAGCGGGACGACCACAACTCAGGTACAGTCATGTCGCACATTCAGTTGTTGATAGCTACTGGAGAGCCTGCTGGCACTCCTGACTGAGCAGCGCGGCGACCGCAGCAAGCGGGATGACCACAACTCAGGTACAGTCATGTCGCACATTCAGTTGTTGATAGCTACTGGAGAGCCTGCTGGCACTCCTGACAGCAGCGCGGCGACCGTAGCAAGCGGGACGACCACAACTCAGGTACAGTCATGTCGCACATTCAGTTGTTGATAGCTACTGGAGAGCCTGTTGGCACTCCTGACTGAGCAGCGCGGCGACCGTAGCAAGCGGGACGACCACAACTCAGGTACAGTCATGTCGCACATTCAGTTGTTGATAGCTACTGGAGAGCCTGTTGGCACTCCTGACTGAGCAGCGCGGCGACCGCAGCAAGCGGGACGACCACAACTCAGGTACAGTCATGTCGCACATTCAGTTGTTGATAGCTACTGGAGAGCCTGCTGGCACTCCTGACTGAGCAGCGTGGCGACCGTAGCAAGCGGGACGACCACAACTCAGGTAAAGTCATGTCGCACATTCAGTTGTTGATAGCTACTGGAGAGCCTGTTGGCACTCCTGACTGAGCAGCGCGGCGACCGCAGCAAGCGGGACGACCACAACTCAGGTACAGTCATGTCGCACTTTCAGTTGTTGATGGCTACTGGAGAGCCTGCTGGCACTCCTGACTGAGCAGTGCGGCGACCGTAGCAAGCGGGATGACCACAACTCAGGTACAGTCATGTCGCACTTTCAGTTGTTGATGGCTACTGGAGAGCCTGCTGGCCCTCCTGACTGAGCAGTGCGGCGACCGTAGCAAGCGGGACGACCACATCTCAGGTACAGTCATGTCGCACATTCAGTTGTTGATAGCTACTGGAGAGCCTGCTGGCACTCCTGACTGAGCAGCGCGGCGACCGTAGCAAGCGGGACGACCACAACTCAGGTACAGTCATGTCGCACTTTCAGTTGTTGATGGCTACTGGAGAGCCTGCTGGCACTCCTGACTGAGCAGCGCGGCGACCGTAGCAAGCGGGACGACCACAACTCAGGTACAGTCATGTCGCACATTCAGTTGTTGATAGCTACTGGAGAGCCTGTTGGCACTCCTGACTGAGCAGCGCGGCGACCGCAGCAAGCGGGACGACCACATCTCAGGTACAGTCATGTCGCACATTCAGTTATTGATAGCTACTGGAGAGCCTGCTGGCACTCCTGACTGAGCAGTGCGGCGACCGTAGCAAGCGGGACGACCACAACTCAGGTACAGTCATGTCGCACATTCAGTTGTTGATAGCTACTGGAGAGCCTGCTGGCACTCCTGACTGAGCAGCGCGGCGACCGTAGCAAGCGGGACGACCACAACTCAGGTACAGTCATGTCGCACTTTCAGTTGTTGATGGCTACTGGAGAGCCTGCTGGCACTCCTGACTGAGCAGTGCGGCGACCGTAGCAAGCGGGACGACCACATCTCAGGTACAGTCATGTCGCACATTCAGTTGTTGATAGCTACTGGAGAGCCTGTTGGCACTCCTGACTGAGCAGCGCGGCGACCGCAGCAAGCGGGACGACCACAACTCAGGTACAGTCATGTCGCACTTTCAGTTGTTGATGGCTACTGGAGAGCCTGCTGGCACTCCTGACTGAGCAGCGCGGCGACCGTAGCAAGCGGGACGACCACAACTCAGGTACAGTCATGTCGCACTTTCAGTTGTTGATGGCTACTGGAGAGCCTGCTGGCACTCCTGACTGAGCAGCGCGGCGACCGTAGCAAGCGGGACGACCACAACTCAGGTACAGTCATGTCGCACTTTCAGTTGTTGATGGCTACTGGAGAGCCTGCTGGCACTCCTGACTGAGCAGCGCGGCGACCGCAGCAAGCGGGACGACCACAACTCAGTACCAAGTCTTGTCGCACGTTCAGTTGTTTATAACTACTCCATTAAAGGCTGAAGACCAACAAAAGTCAAGCCTCCTAATAAAAAAGATTGTGTTGTTTTCCTTTTCTGAACAGTTTAATGTAGACATTCGTTAGTAGGCTAACGTTTAAAAAACTAAACAATGACGAATCTGCATCGGCCATTACAAATCCTGATCAACGAAGGTAATGACTTGCCATAGTAGCCTTGTAAGAACTGAATCGCTGTAAAAATATTAATTTTAAACGCCCTATAAAGTTAAAATCACACTGCTGTAAATTTACTATTAACTTTTCTCCAATAATCACAAGTCACGAATTCTAAATGGCAATGTCTTTTTGCAATTTAGAATGTCTTTACATTGAAAAAAATTTCTGAAAAGGATCTTTAATAAACTCCCTTAGATACAATATATGTACAGTTTAGATTTCTGTGATTATTAATAGTGGCGTTATTAATTTATTGTAAGTAGACAAAGCTTATGATGAAAAATAAACTGATAACGTACAGTTTTTTGAAACTTGTTCTAAGAACTTAAATGAATAAATTACAAGAATTTTTATGGCGTCTTTTAAGTTTTTAAAACGTTGTTAAATAGAATGAATAGTTACAGTGTGACCGCGGCCGCTACCCTTAGTCGTTTCTTTCCATAATCAGTGCAGTTTGTCTGTCGGTTAGAAATTTAGTTTCTGCGATTTCAGTCCAAATTGAATATTTGCAGGCTATAACGGTAAGTTTTTTCACTTATTTATACTTCTGATTTATTAACGTTAGGCCTACAACAACACTTTCGCAAAGACTTTCTTACACTCCTTCCTTTATTCTTTTTAATACTGATTAATATCTTCAGTATCTAAATTTTCTGGTTTTAGATGGTTTATATCAATATATAGATTGTTTATTATCGGTTTTTATTTTACCTAGAGTTTTTTAATATAAAACAATTCTAACGCTTTTTAATTTACAATAAAAAATCCAAAAGCATCTTCCTTATACCTAATCAACAAATATAGTTAGAATAGATTATGAAATGAAACTAGGAAGGAAGTATAACAGTGGTTACAGCTAATTACTTAATTGAATATGATGATTATGAATTCAACCAGATTATACTGCTGTAAAATCAGTAGTTGCCCGACTTTAAATGTTTGAGTAGCCGACTTAAATGTGTTTGAATGTCTTTCCAGTGTAAAGCCATTCGAAAATTGTTTTCCTGGACATTTTTCTGAGGTTTCGTTTCTTTTCTTTGCACAATTTACGTCAATAGATAAAGAAGTCTTCGTCCATCAAAACTGATTGATTGGCCCACTTAATTATAATGTCCTCTCGAAAAAGATAACACATACACGTAACCTGAATCTGAAACCCAACCAATCTAGGAAACATCTCACTCGAAACAAACGGAAATATCATTTCATCATACATGACAGAAACATCTACTAGGTGTTTGACATTCAGGGGTGCTGAAAAGTTTAAAAGACCTATGCTTACATTTAAGATTTTGTACCGACTCCTTGTGGGCCGACACTCACTGGGGGCCAAGAGTCAGTAAATACCTCAGAAAGTAGCTTAGGGAATACGTCTGTGTTCAATTTGCACTTCAGCCTTTTACGTTGAGGGTTCAGGTCTGAGGGACATTAAACGCACAATAGTTCGACTCTACTGAGAGGACATTGATCCCCTCTGTGAGCGTAAATGCATTGCATCGCCTCTAAAAAAACGAAATTAAGAGAAAATAACTTTGTTTGGCCCGGTTACTGCTCAATGTGATTGCTGTTTTAACATTAAAATGCAGCCATAATTAAAAATCCAATGTTAAATATTGTTGAAAAGAAACCTCTTTACACTTTAAACCTTCCCTACAAAAACATGAAAGATCAATATTGATTAAATAATGTGAGCCATAAAACCATTAAATAGACTTAAAAATACAATTTTTTACTATTCTACAATTTTAAAATTTAGTCCATCGACGGTTAAAATTAATGAAAATCCATGAACATTTTCTATATATTTGTTTATGTTGGATCTGTTACAACGAATAACGAATTAATCAATTGAGACTGAAACAATTTTTAAATTTATTTGCACTACTCCAGTATCTACTCTTAATATGTGTAGTGAGGCAGAGGGATAATCTATAAGAACGGCATGGGATAGAAATTAGTTAATTTTCTCTCAAAGGAATTATTAATTAATTTTGCTGTCCTTTCCACAGCCGCGTCCTCTCCTATCGTCTTGTACAAACCATGACCAGTCCTTGACTATATTACTGGGTGAAAACCTAACCGTTGCATAAAACATCAGCAAGTATTAATGAAACCAGTATTATTATACTGATAGAAAGTGTTTTCCTTCAATGTAATAAAAATTTTGAAAAATATAATCGTACTTATCTGTCCTTTGTGGTGTCTTATCATTTGTAGTTTAAGTAGCTCCCTACTCTTACGAGTCTTAATATCGATATTAAAATTGATGAAAAGCTGTTTCCATCGATTGACGAAAATATAGAAATACTAATAAATAAAGGATTAAGGAAATATTGAGTACGTCTCAAACTAATAAAATACAGTAAAAGTATAATTCTGTGATATCCGGTCTATTGCTTCTCGCTTACCACCGTAATAACTACGGAGTGAAAGTTTTAATGTATACTTCATGATTTATTAGCTACATACTAACGTGAGTTTTAGATAATATCTGTGAAATTGAGTGAGCTGAAATTACAATCTAATTTTGTTTTTCCAAAAAAGTTAATCGATTTTGGTAACTCTTGAAAGTGACTACATTTATTTACTTGTTTATTTATTTGCGGATACGCAATATTTACAGAACTGTGACAATATAATGGAAAGGTGCAAACTAACATGATTGAGGCCATTTTGGTAGGTGTGCAATTAGTACAATTAAGGGATAACACAATTAACTAAAAAATTAATAATGTATCTCTTCCTTCTTACGAACATTTGGTTATGAGATACATGTATTGAATTTAATGTCAGATGGTAGTTTAAATTGTACAGCCTTTTTATATTATATCGATCTCATGTTAAACTCTCTTTAAACTTATTTTGTATAAAAATATACTAACTTTTATGTTAAACTATTTACTATGAATTAAAAAATTCATGAATGAATATTTAAAAAATATTTGTTAACGGGGCTAAATATAAGTTTCAATCGTTTAGGCCTATTGGAATTCATCTTCGTTGCTGTTGTAAGAGCAGCAAAGTCAATAACACAACCAACATACAGTAACTAAAATCATAAACCATTTCTTAAATCTGTACCCCGGAGGTAAAGGGCACTATGTCCATTTTCCTAATTTTTCAGGACAGCAGTTTAAAGATTTTTTTAATACTATTAAAATTTCCTTAAAAATAGTTGGAATGTGTGAAAAAATCATTATACCCCAGCATTATTAGTACTTCCAAGTTTCATTTACTTAAGAATAATTTCCAAAAAAAATTTAATTGTTATAGAATAAATTAAATTAAATTTTATGCGGCGGACATAGTGCTGTATACCTCTTAAAATATTGATATTTATGTGACATAATTTTTTTGGTAAGGAATTTTATTAAGTAAAATAGTAAGTAAAAACTCACAATAAACAACAAAATATACTGATGAAACATTTAAATGATGCTTGGGCTTGTCCTAGTTGTTCCTCTGTATATTTTATTCTGTGGGGCCTAAGTAAATGGATAGGGCCTACATTACAATAGCATTATGGTAAATATGCATTTTACAGTACTCGTGTCAAAATTGAAATTTTTTTCATAATGCTTGAAATAACGTGCTGATTCCGAAAATGATAGTTTTTTTGTCGGAAACGGCCGGAAACCCCGGAAAATTGGAAAAACGGTAAAATTTTTTTTTAATTGAACATGTGGGGTACTCAAACTAACCGGGAGAGCAAGCGGAACAAGAATATGCAAGAATTTTCCGATATTAACGGAGTTACGACCGGAAAAGCGTCGGAAAACTGTTAGAAAAGTAAAAAAAACTATGTCCAAAATATATCATGTGGGTACCGAAATTGCAAGCTGAATAAGAATATGTAAGGATATTTAGGATCTAACGTACAGTAACGGAGATAAAGCAAAAAAACATCGGTGTAACAGCACTATGTCCAGCTGGTGAGCAGCATTGTTAAAACCTTTTAGAGGTAAACTGAACCAAGTCCTCATGGTGCTGTATTCCTCAGAGTAAAAATGGACTTAATGCCCATTTAAAAGGCTGTAACTTGCCACATGATTGGTTGGGGACATAGTGCCCTATACCTCTTTGTAAAACAAAGAAAGTTATACAGTGGAACCTGGATAATTCGAATCTCAAGGGACCAGCTAAAAACTTCGAATTATCCATAAATTCGAATTAAAGAAGTTCTAAAGAATGAGGCTAAAACATTAAAACTTCACATTGTGAATTTAACCTCTTTATGAAATTGACACTCTAAAAGAATAAATTCATCAACAAACGCTAATTACAAAGGTTCAAAATCAGTAATCAAAAAACAGAAATAACTACCCTAAAGTATAAACTCCGTACGACGCGACGTACGATAATACAAAGAAACATTTCTGCTAAAAAAAATACAGTACGTTCTGCTACTTCTGAACTTTATACAGGCTACCAACTTAACTTCTTGTAACGTAGACAATTGCACGCTCATTGACTTTCCTCTAAAGTGAGTGTTTTATAGGTCCGAGATTTTGTCGAAATGGTCACTTCACTTATTTAAAGTTACGTAAAACTTTTTAACACTTAAAAACAAGACACTGCACAAATAAAAAACACTTTGTTTGAGGGACGATCGAAAACAACGGAATGCTGCACTGGAATTAATTCGGAAGTTAGTTTGGCTGGTGGGGGGGAGGGAAGGGGGTTGCAGTGTTAAGTAGCCTTTGTGTCGACATAGAAAACTGCGCATCAGGTCTGGCGCATGGCTCGTCTGCCGGGAGCCGTTCTACACAGAATCAAGCGCGAAAAGATTAGTGGCGCTGTCACCGCGAGCGCAACCCTTTTCCGAACCCAGTCAGCGTTCTGTACTGTTTAGTTTACATTTTTGGTGTCATTGGAGTCGAGTTACAAGCGATGTTGGGGCAGGGTGGAAAGCCTTGGAGGTGGAAGGGATGAGTCATTTGACCAGAACCTGACACACCATAGGTCTGGCGTTAATTTTTTAATGAACGTCGTAGTAAAACGTGTTTTACAATGAATTTTTAACTATTTCCAGTCGTGGAATGAAATTGATGTACCTTAATTTGGAACTTAAAAATTCGAATTGTCCAAAATAAAATTCAAATTATCCACGATTTTTTAGCATTGTTTAGATACAAAATGCCAGGGACCAAGAAAAATATTCGAATTAAAGAAGATTTCGAATTATACAAGTTCGAATTATCCAGGTTCCACTGTATTCAAATGTGAAATAACCTCAATTTGGCCAAAAATGGACATAGTGCCCTTTACCTCCGGGGTACAGAAATGTATATTGTTTTCAAATGTAACCCATAGTACGTATAGAGACGAACTCGGAATAAGATATTCAATCTAAATTTTAAAAGTCAATAAGATATTATTATAATGCGAAAACGAGAACGACATAAACTTAAATTGCGGCCATTTTAAACTTCACTCTCCTTCGAAAATTATCAAATGAAAGTTGTTAGCATGTTGTCATGTTTTCAAATGTTATTAAATAGATTGTTTGCAACACAATAAATAGGTGTTTTTCTCGTAAAAAAGCGCAGGGAAATTCTGAAGGACTAAAAAAATAGACTCCACTCTGTAGTCCTGCTCAAAAACTCCAAATGTTGGTTTTCAGCTCCATTAAAATGGGGATGGGGTTCCCGATTCATTCCATCAACTTAGTAACCAATCAAATCATAAGAAAATAATATAATTACCAAATTTAAAGTAAATCGGAAGATCGTTGCGGCCACTAGAGTGCAAAATCACTGAAGACAACGTAGTGCGCTAGGTAAATTCACATTTTCCTTTATAAATCAGTGATTTTTGGTGCTATTACTTGGGGAGGGCAAGTAAAACTATTTTATTTTCTTGTCTCTGAATTGATATACATCAAATTTACATTTGGGGTTTATATGAAATGAAATAATTAAATAATGAGTTTATACCAACCAGATATTACAATGATTATTACAAGTAGTTTGTTCACTTCCTTGGAATGTTAACTGACCACTTTTCCAGTACTGTGGTCAGTAAAAAACTTAATAAAAATAACTAACTAAACAATTTAATTTTGAGTCCAGTCTCTTTCTAACATAAAAACTGGTGCAGCTTCCGCAGTGTCTGCTAATAGATTTTACATTAGGCTTACTTATACTATTAAGAAGAAAAAAGAAAGACAAAACTAATTTTATTCATTACAATTTACTACCGACAAAGAAATGTTACATCTGTCAAAGTAAAAAGCCATTTTCTCAACTTGGAGCAAAATAAAACTACATTCTGAGAATTTTTTATTTCAAGTGGCAACTTATTAAAATAATTAGGACCAAGATATGTAAACGATTGTTTGAAAAGGGATTTATGGACTTTTGGCATTCTGAATAATCTGTTACTGTAACTTCTTGTGCCATAGAACAAGTTTTCAGTCCCTCTATTGCCACTTCTTATGTAAAAAAGCTTTAATACTTTGAAAATAAATAGATGTTTGATAGGTAGAATTTTTAATATGCAATATAATGGAAAAGAACTTTCACGTAGTTTTTTATTAAGAATTATTCTCATAAAGAAATTCTGAGTTACTCTTATCTTTTCGATCAAAGTTTTATAAGTACCGCCTCAACAAACAATGGCATATTGAATTTTAGAATCAATCAAAGCAAAATACAATGTACTTAAAAGTGATGTACACCAGAAGTTCCTTAAGAAGTAAAATTTCCTTACTGTGCTTCTAATTTTTGAATGCAAACTTGTGATATGGGGTTCCCATGTCATCTTTTCATCTAAAATAACTCCCAAATATTTAAAATTTTTAACTTTTTCTAACGGTTGACACAAACAATTATTGCCAATTTTACAATGTTGTTCATGAAAAATAATGGGAGAAGTGAAGTAAAAACCCCTGAAATCAAAATTTAAATATTTAGTCTTGGCTGTATTAACTTGCATTTTAAAATTTAGACACCAATCCCTGATCATATATCACCCTTTTAGGACTCAAAAACCTAAGATTTGGCTCTTCATCTCATCTCATCACACGTTCCCAAGATGATGCTAGATTATTAACATGAATCAAGACTTTTTGCTATAATTCAACAATAAATTGAGGACGTGTAATGCAATTTTAAATTTTCTTTAAGGAACATTTTTTTATCTTTTTTAATTTGATATGTCACAAGAACAACTATAATATTTTAAAGTTAGGGTCGAGGGCAAGAATGGGCTCGAAAGGAGAAAAAGGTTCATAATTAAAAATATCTGCCCCAATGGTGATAGTTGTTTCTCTCAATCAGCATACTATCAGGGTCTATTTTTGCTTTTTAAATAAATAAAGATCTAACAAAGGTTACAATGGTGAAAACATGCTTTTCCCTCACCTGCAATGTTTACACGAATTTTACTCCATGTAATGGGTGAGTAAAATAATAATTTATCTCCTAAATAATAATAATAATAATAATAATAATAATTTTTAGGAGAAAAAAATTAATAATAACAGGTGAGTAAAATAATAAAAATTTTAGCGGGAGTAAAGTCATGACTTGTCTCCAGGCGGAAGACGAAGAAACCATTTAAAAACACCATGTATAAGAACCAAGAAACCATGTATAGGAATAACATTGAAATCACTAATTAAAATAATAGAGCGCCTTCAAATTTTCAAGATCACATGCAAATATGTTGCTTCTCAACGAATGCAGGCACTAACAGCTCATTTATTGTTAGGAATAATCAAATAAGTTTAACATTATCAACAGGCAGCTGTGAGAATGTCTAAGAATTAAGCATTTAAGAACGTTGCAATGATCAGCTAGCTGATTACTAGTGTACGCATGGTTGCAACTACCTGGTGCAGATGCTATTAGCAGAATGAAACAAAATGCATATGTTTATTACTTACTAAGATGATAAAATACATTTTAAAAATGTGTATGGTCTTAATATTTATTATTGTAGGTGAGGGAAAAATGTTGTGTGTATTTCGAAAGTACAGCACATTGTCTCATGAGTGAAAATATTGGCACCCGAGCGTGCGAGGGCATTACATATATAATGTAAATCATGAATATTTTATTAAAATCTAATTATTATATACATAATGTTTAAACGAATGTTTTGTTTTGTTTTAGGTCACGTATAAGTTTATTGTACACGGATTTTAAATCAGGTACTGTCAGCGTTCATATTAATGTTTTAAACAACTGCTGGTAAAACAAACAAAAACTATTTTAGTCATTAATTTAATGTTTGCCCTAATTTTACCACTTAAACTCATTCAAGAAACTCACATTTCATTAAAAGCTAAGCAATTTAAGTAAAGGTAGTCCGTTTTAGCGAATTTCCCCTATAGGGAAGAAGCTATTACCGTAGGTCTCATGGTAAGACCTAAGCTCGGGACCACTATAACTTTTCGTTTTGGGGCCCCCAGAAGCAAAAAACACTATTCGTTCGAATTTTTATATATATATATATATATATATATATATATCTATATATATATATATATCTATATATATATATATCTATGTGTCTGTTAGCACGATAGCGGCCGCAAAAATGGTCCGATCTTTATGAAATTTGGTACAGACATGTAAAGTGGTAATCAATTGGACGAGTTCGTGAACCAGCCCGATCGGACCACCGGAAGGGGGGTAAAGGGGGATAAACCCCCCCAAAAAAGGGTTTTTTGAGTTTTTTACATAGAAAAATAAAATTTATCAAATTTTTGTGGGCACCATTGAATTCAGCTCAAAAAAACAAATAATTTAGTATTTTGAATCACTGCTCTATGCCCATTGGTTACCGAGATATTGAAAGTGGTAAACACAGTACGTTGTCCCAATGTTAACCTTATGGGAAATAAGTAAAATTCTATATCTCGCTTATTTCTCAACATATCTTGATAAAACTTGGTAAATGGCTTCTTCTAGTTCAGATCTACTAAATATTGAATTAAAACCATCCAGTTTTAATATACCTGTAGCAGCAACCTGCATACTCATTTCCCATGTTATTCTTATGGAGCTTAACAAAACATGTCAAATCTTGCTATGTTTGCTTGAAATACGTTGTTTTGCATTTGAAATTCGCTGAGTATGCAGGTCTGCTGCAACGGGGGTATTTATAATTTCTAGGAGGTGAAAAGAAGACAATGAATCAGTGTATTGAATAAAGTTAAGTGAGAATTATCTCTTAATACGATAGATGTAAGAACGGAATTGCTTAGTTAACATAAAAGCTCTCATTATTTATGACAGAGAGATTGTTCAGCAGATAATTTAACTTATTGATCACTGCAATAATTAATGATAACTGTTTCATTTACAGTACCTATTTGAAATTGATAACATTATTGAAGTTGGTTTAATGTTCCTTGTATGGTAAATTTGCTGAAACTCAATGTATTTGCTTTGTAAATATACCTGTTGATGCAGGGGAAAACAGTGCTAAAATTCATAGCGTTAGGACATAAAATAATCATTTCCAAAACAGATATAAAAATTCAAATATAACTATTATGATAGTTTGTAAAATATTGTAAGTTACTTACTTCAAGCAGCAATTTTTTCTAAGCAATCTGTTCACGACAAACAACGTAAGAAAATAATGTAATGACGAAGTACTTTAAAATTAAAATTACTAAGTAACACTAATGCTTCTAAAAAGAGGATAACGATAGCCGACTTAATGCTATCTGACAGCATGCGGTGAAGATCTCTCTATTTGTTGCAAGGTGATTGGTGGATGATGACCAGCAAGCTATAGGGTGAAACTCGTAGCTGAGGGACAGGACCCAGATCTAATTAATAACCGTCCCTTTGTGAGGAAATTAACTAATTATCCTCAGGTACTGCAACGTATTATCTTAGTAGTATCTGCCACTTGAAATGAAATGAAAAAAGATTAATTTTTTCAGACAAAGTTAGGGCCTCTTAGCCCTTTCTTACACTTAATCTGATACAAAAGTGTTCCTTAAATATTTAAATCTACTAACTATAAAACTAATCCATAAAACTTAAAAATATTTACAAAAAAAGAAAATATAATTAGTTGTGGAATTAGAGTGATATTTTGATGTTGTATCGAAAACGAGCTTCTGTATTTCTGGGGAGGTATCCGATAATTTTATTAATTTTGACAGTTAATTTTTAACCCACTTTTTAGTTTCCAACAAATATTATTGGACTAGATATTTCGACTGTTAGTGCAAAAAATAAGTTTAATCGGGCTTCTAAGAAAGTAGGGAAGCCCCCTGAATCTATTTAAACCTTGCACCTACTAATACATAAGCTATCGTAAATAATAAAAAAACTAAGGGCCCATGCGCAAATTGCACATATAAATATTTTGTTTGTGTTTGAGAAACTCACCTTCAATTCGAAGAAATTATTCTACTTTAAACTTACATAATTCTATTTTATTCTACTCTGAAGTTATTCTACTTAAATTTTAATCTACTTATGCTTTAAAAGTAGAATAAAGTTATTCTAAACTTTAATTAAAGTTATTCTAAGTAAAGTTCTTATTAAGAATAACATTACGTTCTTCTAAATTTACTTTATTCTACTTTTCGAAGTTTATTCTACTTTAAACTTTAACTTAATATTAATTACTATTGTTAACCTTTTCCCATTAACATAAAATGATAAATTATTATGAAGCTTAAGGGGATCCGCCACCTTTAAATGGTAATTTTTTTATTTTGTAAGTTAGAGATTTTTTTGCAGGTTTTATATTTAGGACCTTTATTTAATGAGCTTTTGAGGTTTTAAATTTAATTTTTAACCTTTCAGTTTTTTTACATAATTTTTTAGCGCTTTATTTTAGCGTTTTTAGGTACATTGCTAAACTTTGAATAACTTTTTTATTTTTTGATCAATTGTAATGATTATTGATTTATTTTGATCCTTATAATACCTAGAAACTTTTTGGTCATTAGAATTAAAAAACCATTTCAGAAAAAAAAGTTATAAGCAATTACATTTTAAAAGTAAAATTTTTTATTTTACAAAAATTCAAAAAATTCATAATTATTTTATTTCATGAGCTATACAATTTCTTATGACCAAATATCTTAGTAATATAACAAGGAACAAGTGGTAAAAATTTGAGTGGCATCTTTATATTAATAGGCAAGCATTTTTTCCATAAGGTTTTTGTGCTCCTTTTTTCTCAGCCAGTGTGCATCGTAGCGAAAATCTAAGCACACCTATAGAATTGTATTTTTCTGTAGATGTGCAGAATCCCATTGAAATTTATATTAGTCTTTTAGACATGTAGAAAATTGAATTTAAAATTTCAAAAAAAATAACATTGTCCTTATGAGTTGCTGTTTTGGTGACAGAAAAACAAAATAGAACTGTACTTTTGTCATCATATGTAGCTGTTATCACATGCTATTTTTCGTAGAGTAAAGATTAGATGTAGAAATGTAATGTGAGGACGAAAAGTGGGCAAAAATTTACGCTGTTTTTTTCTGTCATCTGATGAGATATAAAACCCAAACAATAAAAGTTTTTATCAAGCAATAAACAAATGAAAAAATCCAAACAAATTATTATTTTTAAACCATTATAAGCCATATGTTTTATTGGGGCAAGGAGTAAAAATATAGTATTTGATTGAAATCCAGGGCTATTTAGAGAAGATTGAATGTGTTCCAAATAAAGTTTGCTCACTTAAATAAGATTAAGAGATAAACATTTGCTGATAAAAAGGGAAGAAAAAAGAACATAAAGTTGAGTCTCTACCATCCAATGTATAGTCGTGCAACTGAAGTACAAATGGACATTACATTAAAATTGTGTGTTTTATTGGTAGAGAATGCGTAAAATATGTGTAATATTTTAGTGATAATGATAGGGAGAGAGGGAAGGAGGGGAAAATGTCCTAAGGGTTAGGAAGGAGAGAAAAAGTTTTGAAGGGGAGTCTTAGGTCTCAAATAATAACTAGGCATATAAATGTTAGGTGTTATTATTTCAGACCTAAAAGGTAGGAAAGGAGGGACGAGAGAGGTAAGAAGAGGATGAAGGAGAAAAGGGGTGAAAAGTAGGAAGAAGGTCGAAAGGAAGGAAGTACTTAGAGAGTAAGGGAAGAATTAATGGAGGGAGTGAGGGAGAGAACTGTAGTAAGGGGTGTATGGGATAAACTGATTTAATGACTGAATTTTTACCGTCCTCTGAATCAATAACCAGCTCAGTGTTAAAGAAATAAACATGGAATCTTAATATTGTACAATACTAATTACTAAAAACCATGTCATAAATATGTGCCAGTGGCAAGGCAAATTAATTAGTCAAAGATTGAGTCTTTCTCTTTTGCTTTTGGTTCCCATTTGGTTCTATTATGTGTTTACGTGGAAAATGTGTACTATATAAAATGTATTGTGAAACGCATTGGTGTATGCAAAGTTCAAAATTAGCTGTCCCTATTTCTTGATTTAAATATTGGTCGAATTTTCGACCACTGGCGATCTCTAGTATCTATAATACTTTAAAAGATATTCAAACATATGTAATAAGAAACACGGAAAAACAGAACTTGCGGAAAACGGGCTTTAAAGAAGGCTAATATGTTTTGGTAGTACTCACTCACGCTTAAAAGCGATTTGTAACAACTTTTATTTTTTAATATTATTTAATGAAAAAATGGTCGGTTTCTCTTCAAATTTCACCCACATACTCAGAAAAATATGCAGAACAAAAAAATAAAATTTTCAAAAAATGTAAAAAAATAAAAATTTACCATTTAAAGGTGTCCCCTTAACTGAGAAAACACACAGACATTGCCCATCGTTTCAGCACTACATATTTGAATTTGATTGTCTTCTGGAAATAACCTCTTACAACAGTAGGATACCGCAAGTGTTTTTCACGTTTTCTTGCTCTAACATAATCCTTAAGTCGCTAGAGGTATGTAGGAGGTACAATGTCACACTGCCGTTCAGTTTTTGTCCTATAAAAGTTATTTGTTCTTGTTGAAGGTTACGCATGTTTTCCCTAATCTCACTAATCTCGTCCTCTCGTTTTAGCGAATTTCCCCTATAGGGAAGAAGCTATTACCGTAGGTCTCATGGTAAGACCTAAGCCTGAGACCATGATAACTTTCGTTTTGGGCCCCCAGAATCAGAAAACACCATTCGTTCGAATTTATATATATATATATATATATACTTTGGGTGTCCAAAAAAAGAACTCCCTAATTTTGATTACCTCTAATTTTCAATTTATAAATCAAATCGACTCAAATTATATATTGAATGATAGGTAAACTCACCAAGTTTTGTTACAAGTCACAAATGTTTGGTGAATTTCACTTTGGGCTCATGGCAAACATAAAACAAAAAATCAAATTGTCCCTGTGTACTAGTAGTGAATAAAAATCACGTTTTAAGTTTTTTTTTTTAGATTTAACAGTCATCTTGAAAACTATGAATCCTATAGAAACCTCTCAGTTTATAACATTAAAGAAAATGAATTTTTCCCTACAGTTTGGGTGTTTTTGCAGGTTTGTAGCTGTTTTGGGTCCTGAGAAATGAGTTTTGGAAACGAACAAATTGTTTTTTTTTGTTTCGTGTGCCATACTGCTTAAGTTGGAAAACACCAAAATTTTTATTTTTACCAAATTAAAGGGAAATAACCAAGTTTTGGTAAAAGTAAGAGGTTTTAAACATAAACTGAGAGGTTTCTGTAGGATGCTTAGTTTTCAAGTTAACTGTTAAATCTTGTAAAAAAACTCATTACAACGTGATTTTTAAGAACTACTGGTGCGCAGGGAAAATATGATTTTTTGTTTTTTGTTTTCCATGAGCCCAAAGTAAAATCCACCAAAAAATTTGTGACTTGTATCAAAAACTTGGCGAGTTTTCCTATCATTTAATAAATAATTTGAGTCTATATGATTTACAAATTACAAATTAAAGTTCTTCAAAATTAGGGAGTTCTTTTTCGGACACAAGGTATATGTGTGTGTGTCTGTGAGCACGATAGCGGCCGTAAAAATGGCCCAATCTTAATGAAATTTGGTACAGACATGTAAATTGATAATCCCTCGGTCGAGTTCGTAAACCAGCCCGATCGGACGACCGGAAGTGGGGGTAAAGAGGGATAAACCCCACAAAAATGGGGTTTTGAGATTTTTACATAGGAAAATAAAATGTTTGTTGGTACCACTGAATTCAGCTCAAAAATAAACAATTTAGTATTTTGAATCACTGCTCTATGTCCATTGGTTACCGAGATGTTGAAAGTGGTAAACACAGTACGTTGTCCCAATGTTAACCTTACGGGAAATAAGTAAAATTCTATATCTCAGTTATTCCCCAACATATCTTGATAAAACTTGGTAAATTGCTTCTTCTAGTTCAGATATAATAAATATTGAATTAAAACCACCCAGTTTTAATATACGTGTAGCAGCAAACCTGCATATTCATTCCCATGTTATGCTTATGGAGCTTACAAATACATGTCAAATCTCGCTATGTTGGATTGAAATATGTTGTTTATGTTGTTTTACATTTGACATTCGCTGAGTATGCAGGTCTGCTGCAACGGGGGTATTTCTCTTTAGCTTCTTATTCTTTCTTTTTCAGGGTTCAATACCCGTCTATTGAGGCATAATAAATTGATTCCCGAATAATTCCCTTTCTAAGGTTACTTCACAGCTGAAACAACTTTTAACATTGAAAAAACATCATCATATAAAAAATCAATTAATATAATTGTTTGTTAAAAAATAGGGAAGAAGAGAGTATTAAATGACGGTTGTAATTAGACGATCCCCGTAAACACACGAATGCTGCCTGAATCTTCCCCCGTTGTTTTGGCGGGAAATTTTACTCTATTAGTTATGTTTTCGTTATTGGCTCATGATAACCAATAGTTATAATTCCGTAATTAATGGAAAGTCATTGTTTCAACTTACCTGTTGTCCTAGCAATAAGTTGGCCAAAAATGAATAGTTAACGACAATTATATTAAAAATAAAGTTCCATTACAAATGGATCAATTGAAGGGCTTTTAAGAAGGGCTTATAAATAAGTAATAAAGTAGCCATTAAACGATAATTGGATTTAAAAACAGTCTTTGTTGGAGCGAGAACATCCTAAGAGTGAAATAAAGGCTGTTATTCTTACAATAAAAGGACGGAATTCCGGGAGAACAATGGCATAGCAAATTATTCCATTACCTAAGCTGGTAACTCAATGCACTGTTGACTGAGCCGGGACCGGATCTCGTCACTTCTTATGTATATACATTTAAATGAAGCTGTCGGGTCGTTAGATTCAATACACTTTCATGTTCCTCAACGAATTTAAAAAAAATGTAAGTTTTTTACTTCGCATAAAATAAACTGTTTAATATGTATGCTGTTATGACTGTTGCATTAAATGATTTTGCTTCGATACGTAGTGAATGAAAACGCATAAAGCTAGTAAAAAGTATACATTTAAGTTTTTCTAACCTATGTCGAACAAAAAAGATTTTTTTTGGGTTGTAAATCAATAATCCTGTCCTTCACAGGGAAGCCACATCATTTGTTTGGATTATAAAATCATTAAAATATTTAAGGTTGGATAAATAGTGCAAAATTATATCAGCCCCAATTACTGCACATGTTATGGTTTTACAAAGTGCAAAATCCAAAGTGGTAAACCAGAGAAAACATCTGTCCCAATTTAAATGTTATAGTCTTAAGTTTAAGGTGCTAAGGTAAAGCAGACAATACATGTTAATGTTCTTGTTGAAACTAAGGAGTTCACTTAAAATTAAATCTGTTTACATACCTTTAGTTTCATATATCTTTTGAGTATCTTTAGTTTTTGTATGTAATCTCATAAGTTAGCTTCACTATTTTCAAATATTCTTTTTGTAACTATTATTTGCTATGCAAGTAACAGTTTTATACAACGGCGTACGGTATGCCTAAATGAATAAATAATAAAATATTTTGTTGTAAACCACAAGAAACGGGGGCTTGGTTTCTTGTTTGAGATTCCAAGTGCTTCATGATACAGTGACAAAACTAAACATTTGAGTTCTGCTTAATAAATAGGCCTTTTAAGTTTTTTCTTTAATGAAAATGTTGTTAAAAATAATACTAGTGTTAATTCGAAATCAAAACTGCGTTTATCCGTGTTAGTTTCAAGTCTTATAAGCTGAATTGAAGAGTCGCATGAATGAAAGAAACAAATTAAAATTTAGGTATATTACAAACAAAATATGTCTATAGCATATTAAACACTTACCCAACAACGTCTAGTGCTGTTTTAACATTTTATCAATGAAGTGATTTTTATATGTACAAATAAGTGCTTCCACCATTGTTCAAAACACCGTTGTTCACCATTTACCATTGTTCAAAACACAAAACCATCTACTTATTTTTCCGATGGTATATTGAATTGAAACTTACTCTTAGAATCAAAGAACATCGCGAATAAAAACTACAAAAAAAATACAAAGAGTTTCCTTGTCAAAAACGTGGAAAATCAAACATCTTGAAGATCGGTTCAGTAGTCACTTAGAACTCAGACTTTCAATTACATATTAATATATAGGATATACGTAATTACTTACCAGTCATAAGACCTAATAGGATTTCTTAAATATTATCAAAGATTCTTAATAAGTTTTAAATAAATATTATCTTACCTGCTTGGAAGAAGATCAGTATTTCTTCTTTCTTTGACAGGAAATCCTTAAATTACATCGTTGGGGTGGATGTATGAAAATCTTACCACAGCTGTTTAAATAACTGTTAAAATCTTTTAAAGTGATAATAATAATAATTCGTTAGCTAAAGGAATAAGCTCTTTTTCAGTTTATAAATGATGATTCGACGACAACCCTGTCCAGAACAAGCAGATGGCATACTGTATTATGAAAACTCAAATAAACTCAAGAGGTTTTGCATTTAATTGGTCAGATGAGGAAAGCAAAACTGCAAGTGCTTTAAGTGGTTCATTTTTTTGTTACTCTCTAACATCAGATATTCATGAATAAATTAACTTGAAAGTTTTTGAAATGGATTCTTCTTGCTAACCTTATGTTGAAAATATCTTAAAGTAACGTACATAATTTTAATAATCATCGAAACAGTGTCCTTGATGCACGTAATAATTTCAGCAATATTCATTTTAGGGTTATTGATAACAATTTATGTGTTTTTATTCAGATTTAATTGAGTACTTAAATAAGCTAAACTTCAGTTCTTAAACCTTTTTAAATTTATTCATAAAATAAAACAGAGATCGTATCATATTGAAACATATTTAAAAATGAGACGACCAAAAAAGTCTATTACTTAATATGATATTATATTTTTTTATGAAATACAAAAGAACGTCCTACGAGTACACAATAACGTTCTTAAGTTGATCTATGAGTAAAATTTATCAGTACTCCTTTTTTGTTAATATTAAGTTAAACAACTTTATTATAAAATAGTTATTTTAGTTAGAGGGCATCAAACGTAGTTAAAGATTCATGTGGTTGGGATATCCTGATGTTGCTGGATGCTATTGAGAGCAAATGGCAAAGGATGATTTAAGAGCAAGGAGATGTAAATGTCTCATTGTGCCCCAGGGTTCATGTCTCATGAATCTAAACATAACCCTGGCTACGGACATTAATTTATAATAGCCTTATCTTGATACTAGTACAGAAATAATCATTAACACCGGTAATTGTTGTCGCCTTGTGGACCCGAGACATTTTGAAACTAATGTCTATTAATGCAAATATTTTCATAAGGATAAGGATCTCTCTTACTCATATTGAAACTCGTTGTGGGAACTAAGTTTGTACACTAAATTCTACAATTCTAAACTTTTAATATGGTTACATAACATAATCTAGGAATATTAATATGAGTCCTGTTACAAATATGTTATTTGCTCTGATTATTGTTTCGTTAATAATTAACTTACAAATATTCAGAATTCAAAATTATATTTTTAGTTTATAAGATGATTACGCGAGCCTTAAGGAACACAGTAACATATATGGCTTAAAATATTATAAATACTATGATGTTTTGATTTTGATTTCTGCAGACATTTGCCATTGCTGGTTAGTAAAAACACGATTCGCGTTCTGGATAATAATTACCTGGATCTAATTTCTTTCCAGGCTCTACTGGCTGTGTGTTACTAACTTGTCATGTTCTAAGTTTCTTCCCACCTAAATCCGGGATCAGATTCCAGATCCGGAAACGACATAAAACGTGTTTTTACTAGTCAGTAATGGGAAATGTCCGTAAAATCGAAATCAAAACATTTATTTACTCACCATCAGCAACAATTAATTTAAAACAGACAAGTAATATTATGGTTGTTTCATGTTTTCTTTTGTAAGCTACTGTATTATTTTCTTCATTCATTAAGTATTTGGGTCAATTATTGGGTGAAATCTTAAAGAAATAACAAATTAAAAATGAGATGCTCCCTATAGGCCATCTGTTTATTTAAATTCATTTATTTTAAATATCTAAAATCCTAAGATGACTTTGTTTATATTTGATTCGATGGTTACCTGTACACATTATGTATTCGATTACGAGGTTTACATTATGCACAATCCCCCTGCGGCTGTTAAGGTTTCATTAAAGTTTTCATCAAACCTGTAGAGGGCGGACTGCTCTACCTTATTGGATGAGGTCTCAAAGCCGCTTATATTGGTTGATAGAATCTATCAACCCAACGAAAATAAATAAGTGCTTTAGGTTGTCAAAGGCCGGATAAAAGATTTTATTTACCCTAAACTTGTTATACTACGAATTAATAACCCACCCATTCTAACTGTAAAATAATCACTATTTACTTTTATTAAATTAATAGATTAAATCATTATAATTTTTCTTCGTGATTTTTAACACAAATTTTATTAAATTAATAGATTAAATCATTATAATTTTTCTTCGTGATTTTTAACGCAAATTGTAATTTTTTATAGTTTTTATATTTAATTTTTATTAATTCATTAATTTTAATGAGGTTTCAGGCTATGACAATATTGACGTTGCTCAATCATTCATTACTTTATGAAGGATCAGAATGTTTCTACTGTATTGCTATGAAATCGGTTTACATTAGAGACAGTGTCAAGGCGTTAAACATTATCTAGAAGTTTTTTATTCATTTATTTTTTATTATTCATATTATTAAAAAATGCTTGAATCCGTCTTATAGTAGTTTTCACTTATATGAAATTTTCCGGATATTCTCTTTCAGACAAACCAATGTAGGCAAACTCAGAGTATGCGATCAGGCGTGCAACCTGGCGCTGTTTCCACACGACTCCGTAAGAGCGGACAGAGTACAGAGAAAAAGTTCTTCTGCTGATCCTGGGATCCACGGCAGGCTTGGTGACGGCTTCAGTTTGAGAACATTTAGTTTGAAAATTATGCCCCCACTTGTCTTATCCTTCCTACCTCTGGCGTCTATGTGTTATGTTGCACAGTGATTCGGCGGTGTTCAGGCAGGGACCCCCTGGGACGGTGGGCACGGCCGCCCAATGAGACCGCCGAGACCCTCTGCCTAGTGACCTCTTCACCTCCACCTCTCTGCTCCTACCTACCTCTGATGTCAGCGTGCTATGGTGTTGCAGACTCGGCGGTGTTCAGGCTG
Organism: Flexamia atlantica; assembly: GCA_035578135.1. Lineage (NCBI taxonomy): Eukaryota > Metazoa > Arthropoda > Insecta > Hemiptera > Cicadellidae > Flexamia > Flexamia atlantica. The sequence goes on along the minus strand of JAQJVK010000001.1, from coordinate 50,335,417 downwards.
GGACCCCCTGGGACGGTGGGCACGTCCGCCCAATGAGACCGCCGAGACCCTCTGCCTAGTGACCTCTTCACCTCCACCTCTCTGCTTCTACCTACCTCTGACGTCAGCGTGCTATGGTGTTGCAGACTCGGCGGTGTTCAGGCAGGAACCCCCTGGGACAGTGAGCACGGCCGCCCAATGAGACCGCCGAGACCCACTGCCTAGTGACCTCTTCACCTCCACCTCTCTGCTCCTACCTACCTCTGATGTCAGCGTGCTATGGTGTTGCAGACTCGGCGGTGTTCAGGCAGGGACCCTCTGAGACGGTGGGCACGGCCGCCCAATGAGACCGTCGAGACCCACTGCCTAGTGACCTCTTCACCTCCACCTCTCTGCTCCTACCTACCTCTGACGTCAGCGTGCTATGGTGTTGCAGACTCGGCGGTGTTCAGGCAGGGACCCTCTGAGACGGTGGGCACGGCCGCCCAATGAGACCGCCAAGACCCTCTGCCTAGTGACCTCTTCACCTCCACCTCTCTGCTCCTACCTACCTCTGACGTCAGCGTGCTATGGTGTTGCAGACTCGGCGGTGTTCAGGCAGGGACCCTCTGAGACGGTGGGCACGGCCGCCCAATGAGACCGCCAAGACCCTCTGCCTAGTGACCTCTTCACCTCCACCTCTCTGCTCCTACCTACCTCTGATGTCAGCGTGCTATGGTGTTGCAGACTCGGCGGTGTTCAGGTAGGGACCCTCTGAGACGGTGGGCACGGCCGCCCAATGAGACCGCCGAGACCCACTGCCAAGTGACCTCTTCACCTCCACCTCTCTGCTCCTACCTACCTCTAATGTCAGCGTGCTATGGTGTTGCAGACTCGGCGGTGTTCAGGCAGGGACCCTCTGAGACGGTGGGCACGGCCGCCCAATGAGACCGCCGAGACCCACTGCCTAGTGACCTCTTCACCTCCACCTCTCTGCTCCTACCTACCTCTGATGTCAGCGTGCTATGGTGTTGCAGACTCGGCGGTGTTCAGGCAGGGACCCTCTGAGACGGTGGGCACGGCCGCCCAATGAAACCGCCGAGACCCACTGCCTAGTGACCTCTTCACCTCCACCTCTCTGCTCCTACCTACCTCTGATGTCAGCGTGCTATGGTGTTGCAGACTCGGCGGTGTTCAGGCAGGGACCCTCTGAGACGGTGGGCACGGCCGCCCAATGAGACCGCCGAGACCCACTGCCTAGTGACCTCTTCACCTCCACCTCTCTGCTCCTACCTACCTCTGATGTCAGCGTGCTATGGTGTTGCAGACTCGGCGGTGTTCAGGCAGGGACCCTCTGAGACGGTGGGCACGGCCGCCCAATGAGACCGTCGAGACCCTCTGCCTAGTGACCTCTTCACCTCCACCTCTCTGCTCCTACCGATTCACTTAATTTTGTAATAGACATAGACATTAAATGCTAGCAATGTGGCAAATCAATCCGAATCAACCGTTTCTCTCTACCCCTTTTCATTTAATATCAGATACTAGGCATAGTACATTTCTCAATAACTGTGTCAACATAATTGTTTTAATTTTTACTTATAAGCCTAGCTTTATTTTTATTGTACCCAGTCATCGTATCTGTATGAACCTTTTGTATAAATGAAGCTCAACCTTGGGGGAGGGGGAGTTTATCTTTGATTAAACTTTGGTTGAACTCCTTTACAACAGGAACCGAACTTTATTTTTATTCCCGTTTTTAAAGTTTTATACAGTTTTCGACAATGATTTTTTACGTAATCGAGAATACGGAAAAACAATAAAGATTGTTTATATTTTATTTATTGAAACCTTATCATAGCTGTCACTTTTATTCCTGAAGCATCAATTGCAAAATCAGGTAATTATTTAACAGAACAACAAGTTCAAGCGTTCAGTTGTTCTCAACCAAAAAATTGGTTAAGTGTGGGAAGGATGAAACTTTTTTTATGTAAATGTATTATTTTTAAATCAACTTAGGGTTGTACTTCTTCAATTACCATTGGCATCCCTTAGATTTAAGAATGCTATATTTTATTAAAAAATATATAATGACAATGTTTACAATGAACATAAAAGATATATTTCAGTAAAGCTGAATTTTTTACTTTTTCTGTGATGTAGTAAACCCAAAATCGATTTAGGAATGTAAAGATATCGTTGTTACTGTTGTAATGTAGCAAAATATATGTAATAAAGTTGGAGTAATAGTAGATCAGAGTGTCTATTCTGTATTAATTAAAAATTTTAAAACATATCAATAAAAAGGCAATACTTTATCCCTAGTTTCATTGCTTCCTACAAGCTCCTGTAAGTGCTGGAAAAGAATAGTTTTATGTTGACCTTTTCATTTGCAAATAGCAGCAGTTGGGTAAAAGATAATCTAACTTATACAAAAATTTAAAGAGGAGGTGCATTTTAAAAGTTCTCTGGTATTTTTTATTTATTGATGCATACTAGATTTTTTCATTCCCATTCTAATTACTACTTATTTTAGACTACTTGGACTTAAAATAAAACAAACTGAATATAAGCAGTCAACGACCAGCCGATTAAAGGTAGATTGTTAAAAAAAACATGAATCTTAACCGTAGTTTTGTTGAATAAAAGTTGTGATAATATAGTTTCCAATGGTTTTTAGCAAATGCTTCAATACGAATAAAGCAATCAATATAAATAAGGCATGTTTAATAAAATGAACACAATCAGTGTTTGCTTTAGTATTAAATCAAAAGTTTACGAGGTTTATTGATCAACCTATTAGCGAATTTCCCCTATCGGGAAGAAGCTATTACCGTAGGTCTCATGGTAAGACTTAAGCGCGGGACCATCATAACATTTTATTTTGGTGCCCCCAGATACCAAAAACAACATTCGTTCAAATTTATATACATTATATATATATATATGTATGTGTGTGTGTGTGTGTGTGTGTGTGTGTGTGTGTGTGCCTGTAAGCGCGATAGCGCTCAGAAAAATGGTCCGATCGGAATGAAATTGGCAAAAGGCGTGTAAAGTAGTAATTATTCGGATGAGTTCGAAAACCAGTCTGATCGGACCTTTGGAAGGGGGGGGGGATTGAGGGGGATAAACCTCCCCAAAAATGTTTTTTTGGAATTTTCACATATAAAAATAAAAATGATCCAATTTTTGTTAGCACCATTGAATTCAGCTCGAAAAAACAAACAATTAAGTAATTTGAATCATTGCTCTATGTCCATTGGTTGCCGAGATATTGAAAGTGGTAAACACAGTACGTTGTCCCAAAGTTAACCTTATGGGAATTAAGTAAAATTCTATATCTCGCTTATTTCTCAACTATAAATTCGAAAACTATAATTTCGATGCTTTTTCGTCCGAGGACTGAAATAGTATATTACATTACTAGGCCGGAAAGTACTGTTTTACCGGTCGAGCATGATAGTTCTCGTGCGAGTAGAAGCGAGTGCGGGATTTTCATGCGAGTACGGCTAAACTTACCAGCCGTGTAACTTACGATACTTTTCATCATAGGCCTACTACTCAGAAAAACAAACTTTCAATCACAACATACTCTTTGCAAAAAACAATTCGTTCCTTAATCCTTCAAACCTAACCTATAATAAACCAAACTCAATCCTTCAAGTCTAACCTATTATAAACAAAACTAACATTCTCTATTGCTGCCAGTCTTACCACTACATTCCTTTAATAAGTAACCAATGCACACGCATTAAACTTCAGTTTGTTTCAAATCAGCTGATTGTTTACTTCCGTTTTTCTGTAATCGCAGTCCAAAAAAACTTTATCAGTCCAGAAAGGTTTCCGAACTGGTACGGCAATGTGTACCTTTCGAGCTAGCAAAAAGGAACAGAAAATAGGTGATTCTGTGTCAGCATGATGAAAACATAATTTTATCGCACGTTTTAGACAAGGATATGAGCTGTTGTACATAATCGCGAAACAAGTTATTTAAGAAATCAGCAGATTAATTATTGCGACATTAGCCTACTCTTTGGCAAATTTACCTGATAGTGCTTAAGTGCTTGCACCAAGGACTGAGGTCGTTGGTTTGTACATATCAATATACTGAAACATGGTAATCGTGAAGTTGAATTTGAATGTTATAAACTAACTTGTTATTCAAACAAACATTTTCAAACAAAAGTCTCCTTTAATCTAAGCACGATTTATCACAAAATTAAAATGACCTCCCCCATAGAACTACAGTTTTACAGTTCCTGAAAAGACTGTAGTCATCTTTAGTACTTGATTTCACAAGTAAACGGGAGATCTATTAATGGTTCAAAATCGATATAGCTCAATAGGTTAAGATCTCTAAACAATAGCGCAACAGCCATCAGCCTTCATATAGTATATTTCGCAACAAGGGCCGAAAATGAGGTTTTGCAGGCTCGAGATCGTGTTTCAAATTCGAGACGAAGTCGAGAATTTGGAACGATCGAGAGCTGCAAAACCCTTTCGGCCGAGGTGCGAACGCTATTTTTCACCACACTACACAATGAACTATACCCTAAATAATAAAAAAATCGGATTATTATTTGACGCACTTGAAAACAAAACACAGCTATGACAATCATATGCTCTCAACTATCCTGTCTTGAATGCCGTATAATCTTGTGATGTTCTGACGTTGTTTCAAGCAAATAAACTATCAGCTGATTTTCGGCCCTAGGGCCCCCAACGTTTTCGGTCCTGTGGCGGCAAACGGTGTGTTTCGGTCCGCGTTTGACGTTTGTAAAACAGGTGATTTCGTCGTAGTGTGGTGAAAAATTATTTTAAACACTTTAAAGTTGTTGTAGTTGAACTATGAACATTCGACTGCTCTCTGTGGCTAAGCTCTGTGATGGCCAATACTGGAGGTTTCCTATTGCGTATTAACTCTACTTTGAATGGATAGGGACAGTTATACTTACGCATGCTGGATATAATAACGCAAGAGAAATTTTTGCGCCGAAATTTTGGGAGTGTGACACATCGCAGGATAATGGGAGAGAGCTCAGAATGAAGGTCTTGATACCACGGACTCGGGGAAAATAATTAAATCAATTGCTGGAAGAAGAAATAACGTAATAGTATATTTCATTACTAGTGCCGAAAGTAGCATTTTAGCAAAGAAAGTAGCAAAGAGACCCTCTGCCTTGTGACCTCTTCACCTCCACCTCTCTGCTCCTACCGATTCACTTAATTTTGTAATAGACATAGACATTAAATGCTAGCAATGTGGCAAATCAATCCGAATCAACCGTTTCTCACTACCCCTTTTCATTTAATATCAGATACTAGGCATAGTTAATTTCTCAATAACTGTGTCAACATAATTGTTTTAATTTTTTTTTTTAATAATTGTTTTAACTTTTCATCACGACACAAAATACACACATACAACGTTAGATACAGTTTTCATTTTACTGTTATTCTTCTCAATTAACATTTTGTAACAGGGAATTCTAGACTTATTTAGAGGAATTTTAAACACACACTATGCCAAAACCACAGACTGTGTGGAGAATAAATGGTAAGGAAACATTAGCGCGCGTAGAGGACAAATGGAAAAATAATTGAGAGCAGAGGAAAGTAAATTTTAGAACAAGGGAAAATCAGCTGATCGTTAATCCCTTCCTCTAAATTAGAGCTTGGGAAATGAACACTTTTGTTGATATCAGCTGTCATCGAAAGTAGCAGCTTGCGGTAAGAATTATGAAAAATGCCTGCCATTTAAAAAGCATTGGGATCTAAACACGTATGCTTGTATACATTAAAACATGTAGTTAAACATGTAACTAAATAACATTAAACATTAAAATATACATGATATACTTATGAAAATGTGGCAACATATGAAAATGTGGCAACACTGTCGATTTTCATTTACTTACTCTATATTTAATTCAAGAACTTCAGTGTTTCAACTTAAGAAAACAAAACTGTATGCATTTAATTTCCAAGTAATATGAATTAAGTTGGCAACACTGAATATAAAAACACCTGAATTAGAGTTTGTTAATATCAATATGCTAAACGGCCGAACGTTTTCTTGCATCATGTTCCTAAATGTACCTACAAATTTCGGGAGGTATTTTTAATTAATAGACTTTAGAAAAAATAGTGTTAAAAATAGTGTGAAAGTGTGAATAAATGGTAGTTTAAATTGCCTAAGTAGCTTATGCTATATATTCATATGTGATTCTAATCTAGCCTAGTTTAAAGGAGAAAAGGATCATATGAAGGAAAAGTTATATTGTCACAGTTATCGTTAATAGTGTAGGTGGAGGAAAAATTTTGTGTGCATCAAGGGACCAAAGTGCTTTTTCTCCTTCGGGAAAGTTGTCGCCCTTGGCTCCGCCATCGGGCGACAACAGACTCCCTCGCGGAACTAAAGTTGCACTTTAGTCCCTAGATGCAGAAATAACTATTTCTGTCAACACTTTAAAACCTTCACGTTCCTATACAATTTCACTTTTATTTTTACCGTATTATGGGATTCGAAGGCCTGGTAACTATAGACAGTATTTAAAAAGTTAATACTTGGTACGGATCCATCGAAATAATTTAATACAATTAATTTCACAAATACGTAAATTTTATAAACATACTGTATTAATCACAGACATGAAAATGATTTCATGACGAAAAATCCAAGTGGTGGATGTGATCTTTTTGTTGATATAAATTAACACAACTTTAAGACTCATTATTCTAATTATTACGGGGTTCAGTTGTCAGAATTAGTTGTAAACGACTTCATTTAAATAACACAAAGTACACTATCTATATGAAAATCAGACTAATATAAGTTCGCAAAGTTCACTTTGTCACTGAACTTTGTGTTCACTGAGTCCAGATACATTTTGGCTTATATAATCTTTACTTTGCATCTAAAATCATGACTTTGTACCGTCAAAAATGTAAACGTACGATTGAGCGATGAAGTGCCTCTGGACCCGTGAGACGATAAGTTTCTGTTTGTAGCATCGTTTCAAATCCCCCCTGAGCCCAGCGATGACAGCGACGTCTCCTCGCATCAATTGTCGCCGCTGGCGGAGATCCCGAGGGAAAAAACTTATCTGGACGTCATATAACTATTTGCCTTTTGTCCTTTCTGTTCCTGCCTTTTGTTTCTCCGCTGTTAAATTAAATATGGTTGTTGAATTACTAACAACTAGTGGCTTGAAGGGGCACTAGCCACTAATCATAGTAGGGGAAAATTTAAATTTAAATATCCTTCTTTATTATAGTAAAAAGTACCTTCATGGTAAGTAAACTGGCTTTCAGCTCCACCGTATATTAAAATCAGCGTACGGTTTTGAATTAGGCATCAGCATCACAAGTTTTAATATAAACAAAACAGAAGTTTTTGGAACCATGTTTTTTAATGTGAAATATTTCTCATTTTATGGTAAATTTCAAGACGTTTCAGTATTTTTCTCGAGTCTCTGGGATCAAGATCTTCATATTGAGCCCTCTCTCCATAACCCTGCGACTTTCCAAACGCCCACAATTTTGCATTGGGTCACCGGTCTGTACTAGGCATCGATGTATTTACATCGATGGTACTAGGTTAGTACTTCTGCATCTATGGCATAGCACCATTGACTTTAAATCAATGGTCAATGTAAATCACCTGATTTAAAGTTAATGATAGCACACTCTGCTTCTGATTCAGTCAAACGCCGCGCCGCGCCGATCAAACAGGCAGATCTGGGATTTTCTGTAAAGTAAGAGTCTTATGTGCACCTGTACCTATTATATTATATCTTATGTGCACTCGTTAATATTATACATCACTTGGCATTGTATAAGCATTACCACACATCTTACAATGCAAGCTAAACAAACGTACTTAGCTCTTTGCAATTTTTAAATAAGAATAAGCTAAAACACCTAATTAAAAAATTCGGAAAATGTTCAAGTTCAAATCTTTGGTGTTGCATTCAACATGCATATTTAGCTGGAGTTTGAGACAACCATATTTTAACGTCTAGCATATGGCTTTGGATCAAGCAACATTTACCATTTACCATTGATGTCTTCACCGCCGTCCTCGTAGACAGAGGAATCGTCCAATTTGTTTTCTTGAGTGTAGTGTATATGTGTGTAGTGTGTAGTGTATAGCCTGAGCATTGCCTAACTATTTAGATATTGATATTTATGTTCATCAATAAACTCAGATAGTTTATAGTAAAGTCGTTCTATCAAATATTATTAAGTTGTTTTTAAAAGCTTTGAGTTAATTTATTTCTTTGAGTTTGGTATAAAATTAAATATTTTAATCCCTATATTGTTAGGGGTTTTACTGGTTTTATTTAGCCTATAGTAGCCTAGATCAAGGTTTGCTTTGTTTATAATATTGTATTTGTGGCATTGAGTTCTAAGTTGAGGGGGATTAGATTTCATTGCATTTATTATTTCAAAAAGATAAAAGGAAATTACTGTTATGATTTGGTTTTCAATGAATGAGGTTTGCAGTGAGTTTGAGGTCCAGCTTGTTCAATTTTCCGAATTGCTTTCTTTTGTAATATGACTACTTTTTGTATATGAAACTCACTTGCAGAGCCCCAGGCTATGATTCTATACCTGATGTGTGATGAAAAAATGGACTGATATGCTGTTTTGGTGATTTCTTTGTTGGTGAGACTTCTAATTCTTCTCAAGGCACATAAAACTTGTGATAGTTTCTTACTAAGTTCTAGAGGATGGTTTTGCCATGTTAGGTGATCATCCAAAATTATTCCAAGAAACTTTGTATTATTTTGTACGTTGTCTAAGTTTTCATCTGTAGTTTTTTTCATTGTGGTGGTTTGTTGGTCTAAAATTCATTACTATTGTTTTCTGTTTATTTATAGTTAAGTTGATTTCATTACAAGTGGTAGTTGAGGTTTGCAAGGTTTCATCAGTTTTTAATTTTTTAAGTTCCGGGTTTTTGCTATTAGTCGGTGTGATGATTGTTGTATCGTCTGCAAACATTATGTATGCGCAGTCTTCTGTGACGTTGGTAGGAAATTAAGAAAAGCAACGGTCCGTTGTTAAGAAAAGCAACGGTCCGTACAGCCCGGTGGAATTCCTTGATAAGTTTTCTGTAGTTTAGATCTATATTTTATTTCTTAATTGTTCTTAGTGTGTTCTATTACAACTTGCTGTTTCCTGTTTGTTAAATAGCTTCGGATCCAATCCAGTGCTTTATAGGATATGTTGAGTTGTTGAAGCTTATTTATTAAGATTTTCCAGTCTAGGCTATTAAAAGCTTTTTCTAAGTCTAAGAAGATGCCAGTTGCTTGAGATTTAACTACATGTTACATGTTTTAATGTATCTCCCACTAGCAGTTGCCCGTGGCTTTGCTCACGATAAAAACTGTAACTCCCGCTTTCTGTATGTGACATGAAGATAGGGTCACATACTGAGTTTATGATTAAACAGATAAGGTACAAAAACGAATGACGACTTTAATTTAACTAACTAAACTAAATTTAACTTTTATGTAGTACATATCACCTAAAAAAATCAACAAAACAACCATAAAACCATCATGAAAGGAGCCAAATTAATTATAAACCAGCTGAAAAAAACGTATCCATATGTGAAGCTTGAACCATCTGCTTTATTGAAAATTTAAACAAAAGTTCATCCATTACATTTGTATAGGGAAATTTCAACACTTCGACTCCACCAAAACCCCTTAAAATTTCCAATTTTGAAAAAAAAAACGTTCTAATAGCTGATGCTTAAGCCCTAAACCGAAAGTCCATGCAGATTTTCAAGGTTGGTTCTCAGTCAAGTAGTTTTGGCTGTGCGATGATAGGTCAGTGGTATTTCACACTTCAATTGAAACTTCAATTAAAACTTTCATAAACCAGAAAGATGTTTTTAGGAATCCGCTAAGCCTGCAGGTCTGCTGCGACGGGAGTATTTCTATTGCTGCCCCCCCTCCCCCCACGGAGGTATTTCTATTTGGCCACTCTATACTATAAATGCGAGCAGATTCAGCGCCCCGCTGACAAAGCCCCCAAGGTGCCACTGCCCGAAGAAGGCTTATGCCCAATAACGTCGAATATGATTGCATGTATTGTAGAGAGTGGCCCTTAGGCAGGAATATAAATACCCCCTTCGCAGCAGAACTTAGCGAATCCTAAAGCAGATAGGACAGCAGTATCGCGGTGTATGTGCTGAGCAGTTTGTCGTTTTTGATCTTTTTCATGAAAGTATATGTACGAAGAACTTACTGTAGATCATGCCTTGATTTAGAGTAAAAAAAATCTAAGGTTTTTAGGTCTATCTTGAACAAAAAGACAAAGCCGTCCCGGCAAATTTGAAAATGCGGTAGATAAAATAAATGGTTTACATTAGCCTTTTCAGTAACAGCTGTTATAAGGAAAGACGGTCTTTTAAGTATCTCTAGTCATTGATTTATTTAATGTTCTGTTACTGACAGCTGGTTTGACATTCTACTAAATTTCTTTCTTTTTCACATCTATTTAAAAATAAACATTTCATCAATTTTGATATTCTGCCATAAGGATAATATGGGATCTTTGAGAGGGTCTGTGGCGGAGTCCGAGGGTCACATCAGGATGAAAACTACTTAGATTTCCTATTTAATGCCTAAAGAGACAGTGCACAAAATTTCAGCCTTCTGGGTTATTGGGAAGTTGGAGAATTAGTGATGAGTGAGTGAGTGAGTGAGTGAGGGCTTTGCCTTTTATAGGTATAAGATGGGACTATAAGTAATTTCATAAGAAATACATGGGGAGAAATCTGGCAACGCAGCGATGAACAGTGAGAAAGTGTGGCAACACTGTCGATTTTCATTTGAATACTCTAAATTTAATTCAAGAACTTCAGTGTTTCAACTTAAGAAAACAAAACCGTATGCATTTTAATAGCCAGGTAATAATTTTTTTGTGTGAATTAAGTTGGCAAAACTGAATATAAAAATACCCCCGTTGCAGCAGACCTGCATACTAAGCGAATTTCAAGTGAAAAACAAACAACATATTTCAATCCAACATAGCGAGATTTGACATGTTTTTGTAAGCTCCATAAGAATAACATGGGGAATGAGTATGCAGGTTTGCTAAACTGGGTGGTTTTAATTCAATACTTAGTAGTTCTGAACTAGAAGAAGCCATTTACCAAGTTTTATCAAGATATGTTGAGAATTAAGCGAGATATAGAATTTTACTTATTTCCCATAAGGTTAACATTGGGACAACGTACTGTGTTTACCACTTTCAATATCTCGGTAACCAATGGACATAGAGCTATGATTAAATATACTAAATTGTTTGTTTTTTCAAGCTGAATTCAATGGTGCCCACAAAAATTTGATAAATTTTATTTTTAAAAATTTGATAAAAGTGGACCGATCTTGATGAAATTTGGCATGGACGTGTAAAGTAGTAATTATTCAGACGAGTTCGCAAACCAGCCCGATCGGACTACCGGAAGGGGGGTAAAGGGGGATAAACCCCCCAAAAATGTGTTTTTTGAGTTTTTTACATATAAAAATAAAAATTTTCAAATTTTCGTTAGCACCATTGAATTTTGCTAAAAAAAAACAAACAATTCAGTATTTTGAATCTCTGCTCTATGTCCATTGGCTGCTGAGATATTAAAAGTGGTAAACACAGTACGTTGTCCCAATGTTAACTTGATGGGAAATATTTAAAATTCTACATCTCTCGCTTGTACCTCAACATATCTTGATAATACTTCGTAAATGGCTTCTTCTAGTTCAGATCTACGAAATATTGAATTAAAACCACCCAATTTTAATATACTAGTAGCAGCAAACCTGCATACTCATTCCCCATGTTATTCTTATGGAGCTTACAAAAACATTTCAAATTTCACTACGTTGGATTGAAATATATTGTTTTGCATTTGAAATTCGCTGAGTATGCAGGTCTGCTGCAACGGGGGTGTTATCAAGATATGTTGAGAAATAAGCGAGATATAGAATTTTACTTATTTCCCATAAAATTAACATTGGGACAACGTACTGTGTTTACCACTTTCAATATCTCGGTAACCAATGGACATAGAGCTATGATTCAAAATACTAAATTGTTTGTTTTTTGGGCTGAATTCAATGGTGCCAATATAAATTCTAAAAATTTTATTTTCAATGTAAAAACTCAAAACCCCCATTTTTGGGGGTGGGCTTGCCACCCTTTACCCCCCCCCCCCCTTCCTGTAGTCCATTGGGCTGGTTCACGAACTCATCCGAATAATTACTACTTTACACATCCATGCAAATTCCATTAAGATCGGACAATTTTTACGCGATTTATCGTGCTTAAAGACATATATACATATATATGAAAATGAACAAATAATGTTTTTTGCTTCTGGGAGCCCCAAAATGAAACGTTATGATAGTCTCGGGCTCAGGTCTTACCATGAGTACTACGGTAACAGCTTCTCCCCTATAGGGGAAATTCGCTGATTTAGAGCTTGTTGTTACGATATGCTGAACGGCCGAACGTTTTATAAACATGATCGTTTCTTACCGTTTCTTAAGATTTTGGGAGGTATTTTTTAAAATCAATAATACTTTAGAAAAAATAGTGTTAAAAATAGTGTGAAAGTTAGAATAAATGGTTGTTTAAATTGCTTAGTTATAATTGCTTTTAATTGCATATGTTATATATTTATATGCGATTCTAATCTAGCCTAGTTTAAAGGAGAAAAAAAATCATATGGAGGTAACGTTATAATGTCACAATTATTGTTAATGGCGTAGATGGAGGAAAAATGTTGTGTGCATCATGGGTCTAAAGTGCTTTTTCTTCCTCGGGAAAATTGTCGCCCTCGGCTTCGCCATCGGGCGACAACAGTTTCCCACGCGGAGAAAAAGTTGCACTATAGTCCCTAGATGCACAATAGTTATTTGTGTGTTGAGTGAGCAAAGTTCAACATTGTCTCACGAGTGAAAATGTTGGCACCCGAGCTTGCAAGGGCGACGATTTTCACGAGGGAGACAATGTGCTTTACCCTCGAAATACACACAACATTTTTCCCCCACCTGCAATAATAAATGCCCAATCGATATCAATTACATTACCTCAGTAATTAACAAACGACATCCATTTTGTTTCGATATGAAATTAGCGTCTGCATGTGAGAAGCTACAACCATTCATGCACCAGCGATCAGCTGATTGGTGTAACAATCCTACAAGTTAGATTATCAGCTGATTGTCGTTAATGTTGCTATGTAACTATAACAACCTATTACCTTAGACGAATAAATTAATACACAGTGTAAAAACAATAACTATTTTACTACGTGAAACACATACTGAAAGTGTTTTTACGAAATATTACAATATATCGGCGAATATTGAGAATCTGAGTCCATCGTGTTTCAGTAATGACGACTGTACCTGACCTCTAAACATTAATAGTTACAAGCTGAGCGCTATCATCCGTTTCCGCTGTAAGCCAATGCCTCTAATCAGCTGTTAGCGCCTACATTTGTTGAGCTGCAACATATTTGCATGTTTGTGGAAATGTGAAGGCGCTCTAATTTTTGAATTATTGATTTCAATGTAATTCTTATGGGTTTACTTTACTCCCGCTGAATGACAATTTATAATTTTACTCACGCATTACAAGGAGTAAAAAGTGTCTAAACATAGCAGGTGGGGGAAAACTATTTATGCTTATAAGAAATGCTCTTTATACATAAACACGAATTTGTGGGGAAATTTTTTTGTTAGATATTTATAGCATTCCAATGAATGATTGGCTTCAAAGTACGTGTCATGAATTCAGACCTTACATCTAAAAATACAAGACCAATTCTATTAGAACATTTTGAACTCATTACAAATAGTTTATTTTATGTTTAGAAAATTTTTTCTAACCAAGATTTTTAACATTTTAGATCCTTAATGCTATGTAAGTAGGATACATATCTCTGTCCTGCTGCGGGATTCAATATGGGTTCTTATGGGACTAAAATTCGGGATTCAAGGGAGTCGTCTGATTGGTTGAGATCAGGTGACGTCATAGCCCCTTCCCCTCCCTCCCCTCCCACTCACCCTCCCCTCTCTCCCCCCCCCCCTCCCATAACGTACATCGTTTTAATGAAACACTGCAGTGTTTAGAATCAAAAATTGAGTAAATTGTTTAGTTAAGTGATTAAATAGTGAACCAAAGGTTGTCCCCTCCCCCTCCCCCTCCCCAGGTGCGTCGTTTATGCAATAAAATACTGCAATTGTTGAGACTTACAAATTGAACATAGAAAATTGTTTAATTATGAGACTGTTTATGGCGTTTAACAATGTCTCCAGAAAAACTGTTGCTCTTAGTGTTTTAACAACCTAATGTCTTTAGAAAAATGGATGTGTATGGTATTTAACAACATCATTTTTTCAGAAAAAAAACTGTTTCTTATGGCGTTCAACCATATAATATCTTCAGAAAAACGGTCATTTATGGCGTTAACAAAATAATTTCTTCAGAATTCACTGTTTCTTATGGTGTTTAACAATATAATTTATTCAGAAAAACGGTTTGGCGTTTAGCGATATGACCTCTTCAGAAAAACGGTCGTTTATGGCGTTTACCAAGATAATATCTCCAGAAAAACGTTATTTATAGTGTTTAACAGGATACTGTCTGCAGAAAAACGTTATTTATGGCGTTTAACAGGATAATGTCTTCAGAAAAACGGTCGTTTATGGCATTTAACAAGATAATGTCTTCAGAAAAACTGTTTTATGGTGTTTACCTGGATAATATGTCCAAAAAACGGTCTTTTAAGGCGTTTAACAAGATAATTTCTTCAGAAAAAACTGTTTCTTATGGCGTTTAACGATATGACCTCTTCAGAAAAAGAGCCGTTTATGGCGTTTAACGAGATACTGTCCTCAGAAAAACGTTATTCATGGCGTTTAACAGGATAATGTCTTCAGAAAACCGTTTTGTGGGGGTTTTAATTGGAGACTGTCTTCAGAAAAACGAGGTTTTATGACGTTTAACACAATAATGCATCCAGAAAAACGGTTTGTGGCGTTTTAAAAAGAAAGTATATTTAACAGTAACTCTCTCCCACGACACTTAACGTCATATGATTATGAATTCGGGTTTTAATAGTGTTTTACAAGATAATATCTTTAGATAAAATTTAATTATAATGTTTAACTAGAATGTGTATTTAGCAATAATGTTTCTGTTTAATGTTGTAATCTAGAAAAAAAATGGTTGTTTATACTATTTATCAAGACTATGACTTTCAAAATAAAAGTGACCTACAGCAATGAAGTAGAAGATACCTTTAGAGATTATAGGTTTCTTAATCGATTTATTATCAACAACGGGTTTGTTATAATGTTTAATGGAATTATTTATTCATCAACAACGTTTTTTTCGATTTACTTGATATTTTACTGTAAGTTTAACGATTGTTTCGAGGTTTCACTTGATGATGTAAAAATAAACATTCAATCATTTACGTTATCAATTCATAATCCTTTTTTCAAACAATATCAATGAGCATAGTGGAGATCAAATATGGCGTTTTGTTCAGTTTAGTAATTTAATTCAGTAATGTAAAATCAACGTACAATATAAATGCCATGAAATGAATCTGAGCATCCATGAATACAATTAAGCACAATTTGACTAGATTGAAGAATTTTATAAAATTAAGAGGTGTTAACATTTCACATTAACACAATTGCTTTTATTTTATGTCAAAATTTAAAATAAAACCTATTTTTAACATTTCACACTATGATATGAGTTGCTTAACAAATATTGATCCTTTGTAGGGAAATCTAAATAAGGTTAAAACAGCCTAGGAATCTTTCCTCTCATGACCAGAGCTCTTAGAGGTGGTAATTCCCTTGCATGAGCGTTGGCTTTAGCGGTTAGCCTAAGGAGGATCCCCTTTCAGGCCTAGCCCCCCCTTTTTTTATAGTGGTGTTTTGGCAAAATAATCCACTGTAGGCTGTTTTATCCTCTTTTAAGAACTGGAATCAGAGTTTCTATTTCTAATTGACTGGTTAGCCGAGTGGTTATAGTGCTCGCTTCATGAAATTTCCTGGTTCAATCCTAAACAAAGTAATTGTGTTCATGGTTTAATGCTGGATCCAGTTGCCTTTGGTCGTTGGGCTATTAATAAATAACCCTGGCTAATAGTCCAGTAACAAGGCCTTGAAATACTCCTGGGTATCTGACAACACAGCTTCAATCAAGTCTGGGTTCTTACGTCACAGAATAGTTGAGAGGAAATCGTTAATGTCTTTGAAATATCAAGGCTGAGAAAGCGTTATTATATATATTAATATCTTAATATTATTAAAATAAATGCAAACATCAACAATCCATACTATTTTGATACTTTCTATTGGAGTTTTCTCCTTTTCAATGGTGGTTCTATGGAAGGATTAGCGTCAAGTGTTTTTAAGCGATAATGTCCATAAGGTAGAGTGCTGACTCTGTCAAATAATATGACTCGTTTGTCATCGTCTGCACTCAACGTCACTTTGTTTATAGTCACAGTTGAAACAGTGTGTTTTCTTGAGGAGATGACATTGTTCAGGGTATATGTGTTTTCGCCAGAGTACAGACATTTAACGTAATCTTCAAATTTTATTTTGTTTTTTACGACAAATTTTTTGATTCCTTTAATTTTCTTGATGGGATTGTCTTTTTTATTTATAGCATATACTTTACTTCTAAGTCCTACGAATGCCAACATGATTTCACCAGCTAACTCATCTTTGAATTTTCCTAGCTTCTTCTTGTTTTTGTCTGAGAACAGATCATGGTTTTCTGGGTAATTGCTAGTATCCAAGTGTTCCTTTAGTTTAGCCATGTCTTCATACAAGTCCTCAGTTTCTATTTCATAGATGAATGAGTCGGTATCTTGGTAGCAGAGCTTTATGTTGTTTTTATAAAATGGTTTCATTACTTCATAGTGAAATTCGTACATTCTGACTTTACTAAGGTCAAGAATGCTCATTCCTATGTAAATGGGTTTGTTAAGGACCACCTTTGTTTTACCCATATGGATGCCTACAAGATCTTCGTTGTATACAGTCCGATCGATGAAATTAGGTTTTGAAATCAGTTTTTCTGCTTTTTTCGGATCGGAAACAAGTCTGATGTCAATCCTGTTTCTGACCTGTTCCATCGTCTTTCCGTAGATAGCGTTTGACATCAGTTTATAGAAATCTTTTTCAAAATCATTTAATGCATTCTTCCTTTTGTCTGTGTTAAGGTCGATGAATGGTTTAAGCCAATCTTTCTGTTTAAATTGGATAGCTCGGTGAATTTTTGTCAGTTTTAGACCATGCTTCAAAGCTTGTTTTAATACAACATAATGAATGACATACTTTTCTTTGTTTTCAACGGTTGCAAGAAGTTTCGGATGACTTCCTCCAGGTGGAATCTTTGTTTCAGTACAAAACGGAAAGTCTGCATGATCATCATGTAGTGACTCTGGATACTCTAGGTCCACTTCCATTATATATCCCTTATCTGCATTGTCCGGTATGGATTCAACATTGATCTCGTCTACATTTTCACACCAATTAAAGCCACCATACGGAATACATCGACTGAGGCTTTCCCCATAGAGGTTATTGGCATCAATGTAGAGGAGAAACTTACTTGGACCTGAAGTGTTTGTGGTATCAGTAGTGTATTTGTTTCTAGCCTCACTATGTCGTTTTATGCATTGGGTGATTCCCCCTCTGATTCCTTTTTCCACCATCAAAAACATATCCATGTCCTTTATCAGTTCCAGCTCAATTCCAGTATATTTTAACATAGCATCCCATGCTAAACCTGGTGTTGTAAAGTAATAGGCTGGATCAAGATCGTACGTTTGTAGACATGTTTTTCTAAAGTTCTCAAACGCGTCACACAGTATTAAAACGTCACATTGCACATATATGTCAGAATACTCTCCCAGCGTCTTAATGTTAAGCGTCCTCCAAACATTTACAGCATGTTGATACAATTCATCGGTTATGTCTTCGCCATTAAGTTTACTATAAAACGCAGCCTTTGGTGGAAGATGCGTTTCTTCAAGTTTTTCAAAACCGGTCATGTAATCGTAACAAAAAACGCCTTTTTGTGTTAATAGGTCATGATGTTCAGGAAAATGCCTCATTGTTTCATAAAATTCCTGTTTAGGCAAATTCTCTGCTAGATTACTCAAACTGTCCTGCATGAATCTGTAGGAATCCAAAAATCGAAGTTCTAACAAATTGTTTTTCGCCTGTTTCACCTTAACCATTTTGGAGAAAGAAATATACTTTTCTTCGGTGTTTGGTATAACTTTAATCTCTTTCTTATCGTAGCCCAGTTCTCTAACGATGAAGTGAGAGTCATACCCGGATAGGTTATGAATGAAACATGGTACAAAGTGCTGGTCTTGGTAGAACAAATTGCAGTGTCTGTGTGCGACGCCGAGATATTTGCCAGAAACATGGCAATGGTTTCTAACTTTAAAGTTATCAGCCGTGAAATCCCCTTTCTTGCATATATGACACACAAGAGCTGTGTTGAAATCTTCTTGTTGTTTTGTGCTCAGATTAGGTACTTCAAGCTTTTTATTACCAAACAAAATGTTGTCAATGAATTTCATGTCCTTTGTGATCGATTTTGTAAAATGCTTAGTTGCGTTTTGGCCCCTGTACACACGAAGCTTGGTGTGCTCATCCTCAGAATCTTTAAGTAAATACGCATAACTATATGGAACATGACTTTGATATGCGTTTGTCCAAGATTTTTTAGGATCTCCATCACAAGTTGCAACTGGCTGCAAGAGCGTCTCAAAGTCAGCGTAGATAACAAAACGTACTTTTTTTGATCGATGTTCATTCTTGAAGGAAATGCTGTCATATGATGGAAATTCACATTTGACTGATTTTTTAGTCAAGCACAGCTCCTTATGTTTTTCAAGCTTCTCCTCAGCAGTCTGGTCGTAGTGGCTATTAAAATGAGCAAAACAGCGCTTACAAATCTTAATCTTTGTGCAGTCACTAGTTAGCTGACTATGAACCAACTTTTCAAAATTTGTGATGAGGCAGTAATGTAAAAAGTTGATTTCGGTGATAAATAACAAATCAAAATGATTTTCCTTCTCATCCTCACATACTCTCAATGGGTAAACATCGGCTTGCTCTGTCAATCCAAACACGTTTACAGATACATCGTTTGCTAGTTCAAACTTTTTAATGTCGTCTAACTTCACAGGAAATGAAACACAATTCCAATTGTACTTATTCTCTAGCTCCTCATTGTTGATATAGTTACTAACTCTTTCCGGGTTTTCACTGACGAGAAACTTTGATAAAATCGCATATTTGAAGCAGTACACATCAGTGTTCTGAACATTTATGATAGCCTTCTTATCCGAAATCTTTTTTGGCAGTTGGATAAAACGAGATCCTCTCAAGGGGTTGTATTTATTAATTCTTAGTTCTACTCGATTTATCTTTTGAAAACTCCATCCGGATTTCTTCATTTCACATTCACTCTTCTCACTTTTGAGCTTCTCAGACCCATTTTCCACGAGAGATTTTACATCCGAAGTTCTGTATACGATGATATTCTTCGTCTTAAAGCTACGGAGACAGTGCTCTTCAGCTGCGTTTGTAAAATCAGCCTCCAAAAATATATTAAATTTTATAGCTGTGTGGGTCTTTAATTGCTCTTGAATTTTTACAATAATTTCAGGTTGAAGTTTATCAAGAACGGATTGGAGATCTCCAGAGTCAGGACGAGTTTCAAAAGTTGTTATTCTATTCTCAAGCGCTTTCTCTATCTCAACAAATGGTGAATTATCTTTACAAGAAGGGAGTGACTTTTGCTCCTTTGGAGGAGCTTTACCTCGGCAAGCAAAGTTCATGTGTTGAGTCAGATGTGTCTTTCTTCCAAATGGCTTATTACAATAATCACATACAAACTGTTTTTCCTCAACGTGAGATCGAAGATGCCGAAGCATATTGTGACGTTGAGTGAACGTCTTCTTGCACACTTCACACGTAAACATGATGATAACTAAAATATCTAGTTAAGGAAATATCTATGTATATAGAAAAAATTTATTCATTGTAGAAGCACTAAGAAACTTTGTACAGTTAAAAATATTTATTGAAATTTTGCTTCAATAAATTTTACTTATTCTTGACTTGCTATTTATAATCCATAATATCTAATAAATACACTAATGAAAGATTTTATATTTTTTGTAAAGTCATTTGGTTTGAAAAGTTTTTTAATGAATTAAAATCAGTTACAGTATACGCTATTTGCAAAATAGAAAAATCAGTTTTAAAACTCTTTCAATTTTTTTAGCTATTGCTTAACATTTGTATGGCTGTTCCATTATTAATTTAGCGATATATTTAACAATCATATCCATATTTCAAAAGGTAAAACTTCCAAGCATAAAAATGTGTTTTAAATGATGGAAAAGGTTAATAACCGAACAATACCTAAAACATATATAAACTATTTTAAACAAGGTTTTAATGAGTTTTTTACAAAAAAGTTAGCTATCGTGGCATTGCTTCTGAGGTACATTCATTTATTTCGTTAATATCATAATTTTGTATCTAATTAGTGGATAAATAGAATAACTAATAGCAATTTGTAAGAAAAAAGATTTAAGTCGATAAGGTCAACAACCTGGCCTTATCCCTTTACATAACTAAATGTTTTAGTTGACTTATTACAATAAATAAATCAACAGGATAGCAAACACTCTTTAGTCATCCAGTAATATTTACTTACCCTAAATTGCATATAAAAGGATACATCTACGTCACTGGGGTGAAAGCGTTTCTGGTCTGGTAGTGTTCACAGGGAGAGACTTCACTAGAGATCTTCACACCACGAAAGCTGGAGACCAACTGATGGATCTAGTTAAGGAAATTGTAACAAACAGGGAAAATAGCAAAAAATGGGGGGGGAGGGATAGTGTGTAAACAGGGAATCCATGCTTGAGCACTAGGAAGCTTTGTACACATTAAATACGCTTTTGTTGTAATTTGTCATATACTTTTACTTGATTTGATATATATGGCCATTGATATTGAAAATGCCTGAAAAATAGAAGAAATTTATATAATTTGTTTTAGCAAAATTATTATTTTTTATTTAAGAAATGAATATACTAGCGATACAAGAAATAATTAGAATAATTCTTTAACAAAATGTGATATGGTATTATTTTGTTATTTCATATAATTTATAAAACCCAATGTTTTTTATATACTTTACAGCTATACAATTATTTCCCAAGCAAATTCATGAGTGGCTAACCTAGCTGTTTCAACTTCCAAGAATTTAAAATAAAAGTTAAAAAAAGTTAGTTTCCGGATACTAACTGTAAATATAAACAAGTTTTACATTACTTGGTAAAGGTCAACGACTTGGAATTATCTTTATACATAACTGAATGTTTGTTCTAAGAACTCAACCGGACGTTTTAAAATGTTTAACCATTTAATACATATAAACGAACACATTATTACTTATATTAAACTGTATGTAAAAGGATACATCAACGTTGGTAGGATAAAAGCGTTCTGGTCTGGTAGATTTCAAAAGGAGAGAGGATCTTCTTCACTAGAGATCTTCACACCACGAGAGCTGTAGACCAACTGATGGATCTAGTTAAGGAAATAGCAACAACAAACAGGGAAAATAACAAACAGTGGGAGGGGATAGTGTGTAAACAGAGAAAATAACTCATGGTTTGAAGAAGCTTTTGGAAGCTTTGCACACTTTAAATATACTTTTGTTTTGATTTGTCATAACTCGACTTGATTTGATATATATATACCCACTAATATTTAAAAAAAGCAACAGAAAAATATGATAAATTTATATGACTTTTTTGTGAAATTAATGTTATGAAAGTTAAGGAATGAATAAATTTGTGTTATAAGCAGTAATTTGAATAATTCATTTAACCTAAGCTTATAATATTACATACAACTTCTAAATATTAAAAATGGAATTATTTGTAGGGAAAGCTCAATAAACAGATACTACCGGAAAAAAAGAAACTCAACATGACTAGATAAAAGGTCAACGACCTAGTGTTACCTCCATACATAACTAAATTCACTCAGAACATGAAGTTTTAACCTTTAAGCTATAAAACAAAAAATATCTTTACTTAGCCTAAATTGCATGTAAAAGGATACAACAACGTAGCTGTGATAAAAACCTTCTGGTCTGGTAGAGTTCACAGGGAGGAACGATCTTCTTCGCTAGAGATCTTCACACCACGAGAGCTGGAGACCAAATGACAGATTGTAGTGTTTCCATCCCTTTTATAACCTCGGTTTAAATTCTATGATGAAACAAGCTTATACCATGCAGTACTTCTGATAGTACGGTTGTAACTATGCTAGTTGCCATATGTAACAATCAGTTGTTGTGAGGAAGCCGCTATTGTCAACTTGGTGTGAAGAGAAAATTTGCCGCTGTCACCAAAGAGCCTATACTGGAGGTAGCGCGACAATGCCTTAGTTGATGAAAAAATGCGCTTTCATTTTGCCAGGTTGGAAATATAAGTGGGGGGGGGGGGGTTTATGCAGTAATTAAGTAATGAGTTACTTACTATTTTTTGAACGGTAATTTAAAACGATTCGAATCTTAGAAGAATGAGCAAAGATTTGAGCCGGTTCTATGAAATATGCCATAAATGCAAATAGATTGCTCAATCTCGATGATATTTTGCGTTCTTTCTTAAACAGCATACTTTTTAAGTATGAAAAAGCAATTTAATACCTTCGAATATATATTTTAAATATAATTTTTATCATCATTCAAACTATTTGACTCTCAATACTGAGTTCATTGTCTCAGGTCAGTGGTGCAGAGAGGGAGAGTACCTCAAATCATATTGCCAATCTGAGAAAATCAGAGGGCGGCAAGAATACTATTGCGCGTTACCTCTAGTATAGACTCTAACCTCATTTGAAAAAACAGATACTAATCAAAGGCGTTTCTATCAGCGCTACTGTCAACCGTTGCTTAACAGCTGATCGTCAGCGCTGATAACCAGATTTGTGTACAGAGGATCTGAACACATACACTGACGAGACAGAGGAGTGGGGAAGAACTCAATGGAGTGGATGTAAATACATCTATTAAGTATATAGTCTGGTGTGAAACTTTGATGCTCTTCGATAGTGGTTAAATCCCTTAATAAACAATCCTTTCTCCCTGGAAATTCCCAACTAAATAATTATTTTTGTTGTAATCGTGCAAGCCTAAGATGCTTCTATAGAAAAGAAGTTAGTCTGGCTCTAGATCAAGACACCGATTCTCAGAGCTCGTCAGTAACAATGAATGTAAATTATTGCGTTTTGATTAACAGGGACATCGCACCACTTAATAATATTTTAAGTGTAAAAGTTTGGGAATTTGTGGCTGTATCACGTCTATGCAAATAGTAAACTGATTTGTTTGTAAACCTCGAGGTTTGAAGGCAGATAACACACTCAAGCAACATGTTGGTATATTCCTGTTTTTAAAATACCTTCAGACTATGCCCTGTGGGTTGTTCTTATCTCATTATAATTTGCAGTTGTTTTATTAGATTTTATTACCATGTCGATCATTGTAAATTTATCAGTTTCCCATCCAACTCTTACGAAGAGCGGGTACATCAGCTATATTAACATTACAGATACATATCGATTTATAAAAAATATGAAGGGAACGGGAGTTGAAAGTCGAGTAAACCGGTTTTAGTGCTTGCAGATGAGCATTTAATCTCAGAAAATAATTAGCATGTAAAGAGTATTGATAGAAGAAATGTTTGTCAGAAGAGTTCTATGAACATATAGCCATCCTGAAGATAAGTGCATTTTATTTTATATGTAATTGTATCCTTGAATTCAATTAAACCTATGAGCAGTCAAGTTTTAAGGTATGAAAAAAGATTACTTACTACTTTTTATTTTTACTTACTATTTTATTACTTTCACTTACTATTTTTTGACATACTTTAATTTATAAAATTCTAGTTTATGATAGTGACAAATTTACATTCTTATAAAATTTAAAAAGACAACATGTACTTCCCTGTGAAAGAATATATTGGCTTTTTTATTTTTTGTAAACTATGAAACATCTGACTAACATAATATAACCTAGCCTAACCTTTATTTTGATCCATTCAAATATATATTTCATGTTATTTATTAACTGAGCTGTGGTTTTAGTGAATCTTAGAACCCCTAGCCATACATTAGCAAATAAATGCTGATAGTTCAATCGCATCGTCTAGCAGGAAGGTCATCTAATTATCTTAAATTAGTATTACTATAGTAAACAAAATACACATTAGAGTGATCTTCTAGCCTACTAAAGTGTATGATTGTTTTTCCCCTATAGAGATACCTCACACATATTTTGTGATAAATGTCGTTTAAGTAAAAGTATATTATTATGTAACACTGAAACTACATTTACCACACCACCAATTCACCAGTATTATGGTAATAATATATTTTTTTGTGTATTAGTTACACTTAAGTCCAAACTCTAACTCAGTGAGAGACGATGAGTATACATATTTATAAAATGGAAGACATTGAGCAATCTTGGCCAGGGTCTCCAGATCTCAGAGCCGGGCCCAGAGCTACTAGTAAATTCAGATTCAGACCATGGACCCCCAATAATGTTTGGAAAAGCTACAGTCCTCTTTCCGCTTAAAACCCTTTTTCAAGTTTCAGTAGTGGAATAAAGTGTCTCAATACCTAGGGAGTCACACAAACACAGCAAAACATAATATATATGATCCAAGCTAATGAAACCGGTTTCACCCGTAGAAAAACATAAAAAACTTCCATAGATTCATGGTTATTTAATGTTTCATTTATCATATTTCATTAGGCTCTATTGATAACTTCATGAACTTCCCTGTTGTTTAAAACTCCCATTGAGCGTAGCCCTGAGAACGTTTTTGAAAAAATCCTTTCTTCGCAGATGTCTACGCCCTAAGAGAAACGTCAATGCAAATTTTCAAGGTTCTAGGTCGAATACTATAGGATGTACGATTATATAGGAAGGTCGGCAGGTATCGGACACCTTAGCTTTTTTTGACTACTCAGTTTAAGGATGACGATAAGTAACCACCATATGCGAATAATAATACTTCAGTATTTGATGTGCAATTATTTTAAATTATTTATGATAATGACAATAACAACATATTATTTTTTAACAAAGTTTAAATGTTTAAAAAATGCAACTTTCAATTTATGGAGGGTGGTATCGGACAGAGCTAAAAATAGTACTAAATTAAGTTTTGTCGATATTAAATCATACAATTTAATAAATTAAGAATGTATTTATTTCCTAAATGATTTTTCTCTGATGATTTTTTTATTTCCTAAATGATTGCTCCTCGGTACACCAAACCTGTCATTTGCAGTCCGTATTGTCATTTCCTTATATAAAACCTTGCATATTGCCAATTTAATGGACGCTTTATCCTAATTTCCTCTTATTTTCCCCATGTTCCTTGAAAAATCAAAGAACCTAAAAAAATCCGTGAATTTAAGCGGTCATAACATCGTCCGATACCACCCGATTGTAACTTGTCCGATACCAGCCGCCGGACAACACAGTTTGTAATGGCTGCCAAGCCGCAATCTACAATGCGAGTGGACCTAAACGTTGTATTTACTTAGTATAAAGTATACAAAGTATTTTAAACTCAACTATGACCAATAATCATTTACTTCAATCGATGCAGCAGCTTGAGAAAACTATATCCGTGCACGTGTCCCAACTCAATAAAACAAAAAACTCTAACCACAACAAAAACCGCGTACAAGAACTGTCCAATATGACGATGGCCCAACTTGCCCATTTAGGTGGTTGTACTGACGGCCTGACAGCTGCTGCCCCTAGCGTAATTTTCCGGAAAATGGTTCTGTCCGATACCGGCCGCTGTCTGATATCAGACGACTTTCCCCTAAGTGAGTGATATTTGACAAAATTTATAGTAGATTTCTCCTTATAATATTTATTATTCTCTACAGAGTTCGACTGCAAAGCACAGACGCCCGCGTGAGAACTTTCACTGTAGCATTGGCCAAAAGTAATAGTTAAGCTCTTTTGCATTAAAAATAACCGTTGAATGATAATATGTAAGTGTTAAAGGTTAGTTATTATCTATATAAAAAACATTAGATTTTTGTCTGTACATTGCTTAGAATTATAAAATTATTGGTTATTTTTACGTTTTGAAGCTCAGAGAATCCAAATTGAGCCTTATCTCAATTTGTGTCACTCTGTTGGTAACATTTAACATCACACATTAGACCGCTTTTCACGAAAATCTAGATTACTGGTATGGCTGAAACTTTTTTTATGTATTATATGCACATATGAAAAGGTTTAAGACGAATTAAAACTAGCGTAAGTGTTTTTGAAATTAAACAGCAAGCTCCTAAAAAGCGAATTTTATTTGATTTCGACCCTATAGGGAAGCTTATGAAGTTGTCAAGGCAATCTATAAACATTAAATCATGAATCCAAGGATACGTAAATATAGTCTATATAAGGTCCGTAAATTCTAATACACCTATTTCCATCATTAAATTATGTAAAACTTTACTACTGGCCCCGACCGGGCCTGGGACAACAGAACCCATCAGTCCCCCCCCCCTCCCCCACGCCGCCCAGTTCTATGGCGGCCTTGACCGAGAATATTGCAAGAATTCCAACAGGTTATGCAGCTCGCTTTGGAACGGGATTGTTTCAATTCACTGACACTGCCTACATCTGATCACGTAGTGTTTGCAAGGCACGATTACATGTGGATGGTATTGCTACTCCTTGTCCAAACGAAAATCAATTCAACCACACAACATACTGCACACCTAGAATTATCCAGACCTGAACTGTCAACGTCCCGGATTATCTGACAAAGGTTGTTAAATGTAATTAAGGTTTAAAATATGGGCTTCCTCTTAAGAAAAGCGTTTTTAACATCTCAGTTTCAACCGAAATGTCATTATATATTATTTATTCATGTTGTTGCCACCAGAATCGATTTTAAGTAACGGATCTATATAGGGTTACTTACCCCTGTTGTCATTAATTCTTTAATAAATCAATTATGACTATAGTATCGGTCTCATTAAATCATTATATGCAATCTAATCATCATTATCTATGGCAATGAACCTGTTGTTACATAATAGCTGCACGTCAAAACCGAGCCTTCGACAAAAGTTTAATTTCCGAAATTCGACAGCTGAGTATTTGTCGACCTTTGACGAAATGTGTGACGGCTAGACTAGTTTACATACAACGTAGACGAAATTCATCTTCCGCGATACTATCGCGAGATCGGCCAGCTGAAATTTTGTATTATTACACAATGCAATAAGAATATTAAAATACTGTATTCCTATAGAACAAGATTTTTTATGACATAAAGGGGGGGATTTTATACACATTTATACTCGCTTAAGTGATCTGACGACAATTACAGCAATATCTGGGATGTTCGATTATGGCAATTTCTAAACGCTATCACTGTTGCTCTGATACATAAAGGTAGACTAAATGCTAAAAATCGGTCAGAGGGGGAGCTATGTTCTAATTTGTAGTATTAGAGGGGCTGGAGAGTAGAGGGAAACCTTTGAGGATCTTTATAACTTTTGGATTTCTCGCACAAATGAAATATCTATGGAGTGACCTAATCCCCTCTGGCCCCCTGATTGTTGATGCTCTTAAATGTGACTTCTACAAAGTTGTTGCTGATTTTTTTTTGTTTAATGCGTTTACACTTAAACTATTTTAGTCAATAAAAATAATCAGTTGACTTGACTTTCTCCATATTGTTAAAAAGAACACATATATGAATTGAGAAAACCTCAACAATAAGCAATTTTTGTAATCATTATAAAATTTAGCTTGGATAACAGAGATATGATTCCGTTGTCTATGCTTATATGTAAAAAAAGGTAATATGTAAAGTATATTAATAAACAAATTAACTATGTGATTACCTGTACCAAGAGAAAGCGTTACCTTAAATTGAGAGAGTGACGCAGACGCTCAACACAACACGTATGAATCAGAGAAAAACCTTCATAGCACAAATTGTAGATCAAATAAATGACTGATTGCAACGATGCAATATATTTTATAAGCTTCAATCAACTTTCATGTTGCATCAATAATTTTTGAAATAAAAGAACAAGAATAAAGGAAAGAGTGCTTAACGATATAAAAATTTACTTTATCACCCTACTCCCCAACCTCCCCCCCCCCCTTTACGTTATACAAAGTATTGTTTATTTATTCTAAGCATTTGTTTTCATAGCTCAAAACTGAAGACTGTGATGAGATCAAAGTTTTGCACACCCTGTAGAAGAATTTAAAATATTTTGAATTTACCTAGACAAAAACGCCAGCGGTCAGTTTGGATCCGACAAGGTAGCAATGCAACAAGTTTCTAAGTGTAGTGTATTTTATTGAACACCTCTGATCTCCTGATCGATATTTTCTCTTCCGAAGCATTTCCGAACGAAAAGTTTACCTTTTCTGATAAACATTCACTTGAGTTATGAAAATTCTATATTTACAAATTAATACACCTATTCACCAATTTTTTAGGTTTTAAGATATTGATCTTGAACTGTATATAATTTGAAATTGTTTTGTGGAACTGAGTAGACTGAATAGTTTACTAAGTGTAGACCTTTGTGATACTTTTTTAGCGTATTCTACAATTATGGAAGTTTTAAAAAGGTATTTTAAATTATAGATGCATAAAATAACTACTGCAACCTACAAAGATTTGTAAGATTTTAAGATTAGACTCTATGGTTAAGGCCAATAACTGCTATCAATCGATAAAAGTTCGTTATAAATTTTATACCAAGTCGACAGCAGCAATCACACACAGATACATAAACTTACATAAGTTAGAAAAATAATTTCAAATATTAGAGAAATAGTTAGTTATCCTTAAGTTGTATAAATAAATAGTGATATAACAACTGTGCAAAACAATAGACTCACCTAGTCTGGGCTTCTTCACTGGAGAGATGCACTAACTTGGTGAACTGCACACTACGCAAGTTGTACGCCAAATGAGCGTTTGAGGTATTTTGATTCCTTTTATAACCTCGGTTGATATTTCATGTTACAACGTGCATAGCGCGACATCTGCATCGGTTTTCCGTTCATGTTACAACATGCAAGTGCACAGCGATACACCTGGTCAGTGTGAATGACCCGAGACCTTCGACACAGTAACAGAGAGAAGCTGGATTGGTACTCTTCACTCCTGATGGTTTGAGACTCCATCTTAACCTTCTCATTACAGTTTTATCAGAATATGTAACAACATGAGCATTACTTTCAAAACAATATAAAAATAGATTTCCTTTTTAGTTGCAGGGGGAAAAATAATATCTTACATAATACGTTGAGAAGGGAGAGCCCTAGGAAATGAGCAAACTGGGATATATCTTCGTATCATAAGTAAAATACAGTATTAAAATCGATTTATTAGAATAAATTAGAAAAATAATGTTACTATCAGTGTCTGTTAAGAGATCGTTACCTGCTCAAGTTTACTGGAATAAACCTTATTATGCCAATAAACTTCACTTCAAACCACATTAAAAAATAAATCTAAACATGATTCCGCTGGATTCTTACATTTCTAAATATATTTTTCTCAATATTTTAGGTTTAATGGGGTTTTTGGTCACGATAATTTGATAAGCCTGGTAAGAAAACTAGGGAAGATAAGATTTTTTTATCCTTCAGCTCTTAAAAGCACCCATGTTATCACAATGTATATTTACACCAACTGCTGATTGATATATTCAGGTTATTATTATTATATCTGAACAAATTTTTAGTCTCCTCTTCGTTTAAAGTAAATCAAGTAAGTTGGCTAGTACACTTTAATCATTCAGATTTCCGGAATTACAAAAAAAACTTGTAAGTTAAACTAAAAATAGCTTCATTCAACTGGCACCATGCAACTTGTACAGTTATGAAGGTATTTTTATTTACCTTGTTGGTTTTCGAAACAAATATCTTAAAGGAGTAAACCTACAATATTCTAATTTTTACAAACAATCTTTTCATTTACAAAATATGATCT
The DNA here is from genome assembly GCA_035578135.1 of Flexamia atlantica. Lineage (NCBI taxonomy): Eukaryota > Metazoa > Arthropoda > Insecta > Hemiptera > Cicadellidae > Flexamia > Flexamia atlantica. The sequence continues at coordinate 50,305,284 of JAQJVK010000001.1, read as the reverse complement.
TATATGACAAAATCTTACTGACACATTTTGAACTACATTTAACCTTCCAAGAGATAACATGGTATACATATTAACAACAAATCAAAGTAACAAAACTATAAGCTATTTCCAATATTTAAATGACATATATTTCTTTATATCCCCACAGTAAATTATATAATAAAGTTAAAATCAGTCCATCTAAACAATCAATAATCACAATTGCAAAGCTCTAATGATCCTCCGGGCGCTGGACCATGACTGTCGTAAGAAATTTACAAAACAGGTTATTTTGAAAATCTCCGCTTTCTTACGGAAACGAGCCACTGACACTGCATCAGCTCAGCATCTGGTTACATAACCACATCGCTTTTGAGTTGCACAGTTATTCCGGCGTAGACAAATAAATGAGCAAAACCTCTATGTAGAGTGCCAATTTGTCTCACTCTATACACCAGATCACTGAATTCTAAGTTTATTGCTAAAGACAATCACATAAAACGCTGGGGTTTTTTAGCTAAAAATCAAGTTAAACATGAAAAAACAGTCATCATTACAAAATACGTGAAATGTCATCAGCAACACTTATTAATAATAACACGATTCTTGTTGAATGCTATACAATATAACTGTTTTCGCTAGGACTTAAGTATTAACCAACATAAAACCCGTTTTAACTTAAGACATTATGAGAAGCGCTAAGACCAACCCTTTTAAATAAATGTTTAAAATCGGTTTGTTTTGCTAAGGACATCATTACATCACCTCAAGAAGAATAATAGTTATGTGTGAGGATATAATCTTGTGAAACATCATGAACGCGATTGACGTCATACACCATGAATAAGCATTAAAATAGCGTTTAACCATAGGTTTAACGTCATGGGAGACTATTACTGAAAAATACATAACATTGTTTATCAAATAGCAATTTTAACGCCACTTCATTGAACGCTACAAACCACAAACAACAGTTTTGTTATGTATTTGTATGCAAAAAATAAAAGCGATATTGCTAAAGGCTTAATGTTGTTAAACTATAAGTTTCAGAATGAGTAAATTTTGAAGGCAGCGTAACCGTTATAAGAGACCGCCAGGTTAAGCGCTATGGACATGACAAAAACGTAATTTTTACTACTTCACGTTAAATGCAACAGATAGCATACTATATTTGTCAAGGAGCTAAAACATCGGATAACGTTATACGAAAATATAACCTGTTAATGTTTAACAAATATAAAGTTAAACGCCAGGGACAATATTAATTTACAAGACGTTCGCCTGCAGGTTGCGGTGCTCTTGTGAGTGTGTGTGTGTGTGTGTGTGTGGTACAGTTCGCCAGCCGATGAACGTGCAAAAAAAATAAAACCTCACTCGCCCGGAACCAGTTTGACAAACGCGCTCTAGCGACCACATCACGCTGCCCTAGCTCCTGCTACTTCTGCTCGCCTGATACTTTAGCTCAGATATCGAAAACCAATATGAAAGATTTACACAAAAAAAATAGTTACACTCCATTCGCTTTAATTTTATTTTTAATACGTGGTTTATCAGTTATGTATTTATTTGAATTTAGTAATATTCAATGAAATAATGAAATACTAATGTAAAATATTTAGTGATATTAAGCTATATGAATTAAACCATACCCTGCAATATTCAGCATTAAACCGGTGAAATACATTGCTATTTAATATTGTACTTCATAAAGTCAGAAATTTTAAAAAAATTCGAAATCATGTTAAATATAAAAACTATTCAAAATACAGCTTAAGCTTTTAAGGAGTTAGAAAACGCTTACAAATAAAGAGGCTTTCTTATTCAAATGTTTTTTTTTGCAATTTTAACTTACATATACTACAATGTCTAATATATGATGTAGTAATACTCCGCTAAAACTGTGGTTAAGTGTTTTTTACACTTTAAACTTAATGCTGCTTGCCTCGTTCGTCTGAACAAAACAAGAGTAAAACAATAACAGCAAGAAAAAGAAGAAAAAATACACGGTTGAAGACTGAAGACCAGTTTCAAGCGAGTACAGTGTGAGAACGCCTGACTTATCCTCCACTCCTGATATATAGGCTGCATTTCGATGTTGGTAATCCTCAAAAACTACGTTTAACATTTTAATCAAGAGATAACATGTGTATTAATTAATATAAACTAGCTCAACCATTTTAGACTCAATCGTTTTACCAAATGTTATAGTATATTTTACTGTCGTACTATGCAACTGCTTTTGGCTTCAGTTACACTTTTTCTAAATCAACTCAGTTTAAATGGTATATTCCTTTCCAGCATATATTAAAATATAACTAGCACTATTTTATTATCCTAAATGACAAAATTGCACTGTTAAATATGGTTCAATGCATGATTACAAGTTTATAAACGGTGACACATTCCAACCCTAAAGCAGTCATATCAATGTAATTTGTTGAATTCTTAATAACATAAGCGATGGGAATTTAACTTTGTTCAATTAATAATCCTACACAACCACGTTATTTTACTTGGTTTTTAACAACTTAGTGCTCAGCGATCTAATGCAGTATTAAACTTCGTTCATTTAATGCCATATAAATGACAGAGCTATTAGTTTAATTTTTAATCATATAATCACAAAAATTAAGCTTTTGTTGAAACGACAAGTTCAGCAGGACCAGGGAAGGGAGGGGAGAAGGGGAAGGGGCTATGACGTCACCTGATCTCGACCAATCAGACGACTCCCTTGAATCCCGAATTTTAGTCCCATAAGAACCCATATTGAATCCCGCAGCAGGACAGAGATATGTATCCTACTTATGTATTTATGTCGAATGTCGTCATTTGCTGTCGCTCTCTGATATGAATAAATCATTTTTAAAAATACCATGAAAAAAGTCTTTTTTGTGAGTTGAACTAGGTCTAGGCTTCCAGAATTAATAAAATGGAAATAACGTTTTTATAAAAAAAAATAGCCTGTAGCCAAGAATTCGCGTTTTTACTGTATTTGAATGATACACTCGAGACATTTTTACATGACAGTTTTTCTGTTTAAGGATCCCACTCAGTAAAAATACAACAGAGTTTTATCGTTAGAAGATTGAGTGTCTGGGAACTTAAGATTAACGCTCTCTGAAATATATCGTCAGGCACGTCATTATAAACCAGCGGCCTACTTCTTACCCTAATAAAAATAAAGAATTTGCTTTTTACTTCTTAAAATGTAATACATTAGGACTTTTCAATGGATAATGAAATAAAATTTGTTTCATTTTTCAGGTTAGGTATCTATCTATATACAGATATTATAGGGTAAGCATTATAGAGTCCATATTATAGGGTAGACCGAGGAAATTCCGACCTTGAGACATTTTTAATTCTAATATTTGTTCATGTTAAGTTACATCTTTTTTAGTGTTGCATTCCATTTAATTGGCATTTTCCGCATCAGAATAATATATTGAGTTGGCAATATGGTATAGTTTATTAGTATAAAAAATATCTTCTTTACTCTTGCAAAGTGTCGGTATTTCCCCAGTGTCCCGCAAGTAAAACCGACAATGACTTGGAGTAATGCCGACATGGGTGAGTAGTGACAAAAATATTCAGAAACCTATAGTTTATTTTACATGAAGTAGAGTATATGTTATAATACGCATAAAAAGTATATGTATTATAAAAAGTTACCTTCCATTACTAATTTAAAGAGATCATAAAGAGTAATTCTAGGCATTCCCACTTCAGCTGCAACACTGTTTACCAATCTTCGTTATGGACCAACCTAAATTGCCCTTTTAAATGGTTCCTTATCTCCTTAACCCCTGTCTGTTGCCCATTTTTTCAGATCTCACATCAGTAAGGTAATAAAAATAAATGTTTAAACTCTACAAACCCCATAGCAATATTATATTTATCGGACAGGCAATATAGACACCGTCGGTTTTGCCCCTTTTGGTGTGTCGACATTACCCCAGAGTGACAAGATGGTGGATTTTTAACCCAGGGTCTTATCACTATCAATCCTAAAAAACAACTACACTTTGAAATGCACTTTCTAGCTGACTAAGTCTTCTTTCCGTTGGTATCATGGTACAGGACCTACATTGGTTGGTTTAGGAGACCGATTTCAGATCATAAAGTGAAAAATTACTTTCAAAATCGTCACAAATTAACCACTTCGTCTGCTAACAAAACCAATGTATATAGAACCCTCTAAGTAGGGACACCTTATGGAAAAATGAATAGTTCCCGCCGCCGAAAAAAAGATGGCGCCACTTTCAGTTTTCAGTCCGATCGGAATTGTTGTCGGAGTTTACGGATCAAGCTGACTTTCCTCAGCTGGTTGTAATATTTTGACAGTTGTATGTTATTGCTGTATCTTTACCATATACTCAATTCCACATTCACCTTTCAGTATGAAATTTTCGTAATCCATGTGTTTCAAATGACAAATAAGGTTGTACTACCCATATTAAATAATAATCAGCTGATGATTTTGTCATCACATGATACAGATTCAGTAAACAAATACACTCAGCAAAGGTAATAGAACAGCTATCACCCATAAGTGTAATACCACACGGAGCGGGTTTTCCCGGTGCTGTTTTCGGTTTTCGGCCCTGGCGTGTGGCACCTTCCATTTAAATCATATGATTTAGCTTCACGGGCGGCAAAAACCGCGTAACAGCTGTAGGAAAAACCGCCTCGTGTCACATTAGCCTAAGGCCTGTACTGAAAGGTGAACGTGGAATTGAGTATAGTGTTTACCTGTTTTTGTTTACAAACTGTAAACTATATTATTTTTTTAAATCTTAAATTAATTCCTAAAAAAATGTGAACTATATTATTTTTTAATTTTAAATTAATTCCTGAAAAAAATTAATAATTTAACTTTATTCAGAATTAGTTAAAGAAAAGACTAGATTCATTTCCACTCAACCACCAGCCGGATGCACAACAGGATGTATTAGATTTCAACATCCTGTTGTGATAATCGAAGACGTCCGCTGGGAATCAGATGCTGTAGACAAAATTTATGCCGACAGCAATAAAGCAGCCTCTGCACGTTGTCAAACGCTGATTTCGGCGATCAGCGAATGGCATCGTTTGTCTTGACGAAAAGCTGACATCATTGGCCAAGAGGCGGAGCCAAGCCAAATTGGGGGGAGGTCACAAAATTGGTAGGGGAAAAGTTTCTGAAAATCTTGGAAGGGAAGCTTAGGACAGTCGCCATGGATTAGGGGAAGAGGAAGGCGGTCAACTAGTTCGTGGAGAAGAAGCCCTTGGGCTCCGGGGCAGTTCAACAACCGGGTGGAATAGTAACTAATGCCTCCACTCACGGTACAACACCCCGGAGAGAGAGGATCCCTGGACAACGACCACCAAACAGCCCCGGACCAGCGACAGACCTAACGACCATGACGAGAGGACACCCCACAGAGGATGCAGATAGAGGACACCCCGCAGAGGACCCTGACGAGAGGACACCCCGCAGAGGACCCTGACGAGGGGACACTCCGCAGAGGACCCTGACGAGAGGACACCCCACAGAAGACGCAGACTAGAGGACACCCCGCAGAGGACCCTGACGAGAGGACACCCCACAGAAGACGCAGACTAGAGGACACCCCGCAGAGGACCCTGACGAGAGGACAGCCCCGCAGAGGACCCTGACGAGAGGACACCCCACAGAAGACGCAGACTAGAGGACAGCCCCGCAGAGGACCCTGACGAGAGGACACCCCGCAGAGGACCCTGACGAGAGGACACCCCGCAGAGGATCGTCAAGAGAAGCTATGCAGACGGCCCGGAGGGTATGTGTTCTCCCGATGTTTATCCCGATGTTAATAATTCAATTCAATATAAACATAAGAGGATAGTATAGTAGTTAGTAGAGGATAGTCCTATATATAAATCAAAGATTTTAACTATAAATAATTTTAGTAAAAATCTCTAAAGAAATTTTAACTGATTGACAATTGAAGTTACGGAATAATATTTACCAAGCAAATTAAAAACTAATCATTGAAACTGACTAATAAGTCTTAAGAGTAATTTTTGAGGTGAAATAAATAAATGAGAAGACCTTCACGACTGAAGGTGAAAATATAAGAGTGTATACATTAGCTTAACCAAAAGAAATGTATAATTATTAATATTGATGTCGTTTTTAATGTTTTGAAATTTTACACCATTAATAATAAAAACATTAGCTTACCCTTTTCAGTCATGTATATATATTTTAACGCTCGAATTTAAATCTGTGTATACATATAGTTTTTTAAAAATTTGATTTGTGCTATTATATTTTATTTGCTAGAAACTATATCAACAAAGTGGAGACACTGGTTATAACTGTATAAATAGAATTTAGATATTGTGATAAATTATCTGTTGCTCTTTTTAGAGTGTTTTGAGGGTTATATTTTATTAAATGTGTAACTATAAATTGGGTTGCTATAATCTTAAACTGTGTTGATTTAATCTCGATCCTGACCTCCACAGCCAAGCGAGTCAGATTGTTCATTTCCTTTATTTATTAACTTAATATTATTTGTTCAACCTCTTAACAGTAAAGTTAAACAAATCCTTAAGCTTTACAAAACACTCTCATTTTTAAATTTTGGATAGTGAGTAGGAGCGCGGACTATACGGAGCCAGCTGCTTGAATTTATTCCATGCATCAGCGCTAACTTCCCCTCTGCTTTTCGGCGGCGGTACTAAAAAAATTAACATTGGATGTCCCTACTAGAGGGTTTTGTATATTGCAAAAACTCTTTTGACTGTTAATTCTGGTGTCTCCCGCAAGATAGGAGCACTATCCAATAGCGTTTTACTATCAAATTACGACCGCAATTTAGGGTGTTGGCATTGCCCGAGCTGTAGGTGTTTCCCCGGTCTACCCTACAGATTCCTTAATACCCCCGTTGCAGCAGACCAGCATATTCAACGAATTTCAAATGCAAAACAGCATATTCCAATCCAACATAGTGAGATTCGAAATGAAGAGTGCAGGGAAAGAACGTGTTAAGTCATTTTTTTTAATTTTACAGGAGAGGAAATTTTAAGTTTAAAGACTTAAAAAACTTAGTTTAAATTATAAATTTATTACAATGTTTTTTAATACATTTGTGAAAGTATTACTCTAAGTGCTCAACATGGTCAAGAGTGAAAATTTTCAGTAATTAGCTTTAAAGAAATTAAAAACTGAAGCAATGTCTAACTTAAATGGAAAACAACGTGTTAAGTCACACTCACCGGGAAAAAACGTGATAAGTCCAAGTCTTGTATAAAGCCTTAGTGATAATTACCTAAATATTAACCTTTTTATATAAAACGGTCGCATAATAAACAAATTCATGTTACCGGTACCTACTAATGTTCTAACACATTGTTTAAGTGTTTTTAAAATAAAAAAAATAAAACCGGCTGAGAGTAAACAGGTGATTTGGACTAACCACGTTCTTTCCTTGTCTTGGGACTTAACACGGTTTTCCCTTATCAAAAGTGGAATGTCTCTTGGACTAACCACGTTCTTTCCGTGTATTGGGACTTATCACGATTTTTCCCTGCATAGCTAAAATTAAAAGTGGAATATCTCCTGGACTAAGCACTTTATTTGCTTTTCTCCCCTCACAATAGGGTATAGCTCATAGTCATCTGCAGACTATGAGCTATACAAAACCATTTGTAACTGAAAATTGAAAAAACTTGGACTTAACACGTTCTTTCCCTGCACTCTTCAAATGTGTTTGTAAGCTCCGTAAGAATAACATGGGGAATGAGTATGCACGTTTGCTGCAACAGGTATGTTAAGACTGGGTGGCTTTAATTCAACATATAGTATCTGAACTAGAAGAAGCCATATACCAAATTTTATTGAGATATGTTGAGGAATAAGTGAGATATAGAATTTTACTTATTTCCCATAATGATAACATTGGGACAATGTACTGTGTTTACCACTTTCAATATATCGGTAATCAATGGACATACAGCAGTGAATAAAAATACTAAATTGTTTGTTTTTTCTTGCTGAATTCAATGGTACTAACGAAAATTAGATTATTTATATTTTTCTATATAAAAAACTAAAAAATCCATTTTTAGGGGGGTTTATCCCCCTTTACCCCCCTTCCGGTGATCCGAATGGGCTGGTTTGCGAACTCGTCCGAATAATGACTACTTTACACGTCCATGCCAAATTTCATTAAAATCAGACCATTTTTGCGGGATTTATCGTGCTTAAAGACACTTTCATATACAGTGTGTAAAAAAAGTACATCCCCCCTCTTTAATTTTTTTGTTTGTTAATACGATTGTTTGTTAATCATTGTGTTTGTTTTTTTTTAGTTTTAAATACGACTTCGTGAAACTTTGACATGCTGCCAATTTTGATATAAACGCGTTAACGACCTCCAACTTCCACCATTCGCCTATTTTTTTAAACCTCTTTAAAATTATGGGTCACTCGAAAGGGGTTTGCATTTGAAAATTTTGAGTTGCCCTCAATATCCCCCACTTTTGGGGAACACTCAAAATTTTGAATATCACCAAAAGAGACTACTTTTTCACTTTATAACATTTTCTCAGGGTCGTTTAATTTTTAAGGCAACAAAGGTGAATTAAAACTCCAAACGTCCTGGACGCCATGTTTCAAGAATGTGTTGTATTCAAAACTTTGACAAGCTGTCAATTTGGATAGAAACAAGTTAGAAACCTCCAAATTTCACCATTCATCTACTTTTTGAAAGCTCTTTAAAATGGTCGCGCATTATCTGCGCGAAAGAGTTCCTTAACTGCGCTAATCCCTCTAAGGGTCCCAAAAAATGTTCCTTAGCTGCACGAAGTCCACGCCAGGTAGGGGTGAGTTGCCGGCAGAAGGAATGTCCTTGTTTACGTGTCATCATACTGCAAACCATTATTGAGAGATTGCAATTTGTAAAGTGCGTTTCGAGCAAAATCTATCTTGTGTAGATGCCTTGATTTTGACTGTGATTATGACTTTATTTTTTGAATAAAGACATAATTGTGTTTTTAAATTTCTGTATTTTTATTGCAGTACCTTCTTTATTCCTATTTCCATTTTATTTATTGTAGTCGTATTACTATGACATCACAGAAAAACATTTGGAAGATTAACATTTTCTTTCAGAGAACATACACATAAAAGTATGAAACATTAATATTAATTGATAAATGTTATTTATTTTACAGTAACGGGATTTAATTTGAAAGTGCGGTTTACTTATATTTCCGTTCAGAATAACTTATTGCGAAAAACTACGACAATACTTTATAAAACCCCTTTACAAAACAATAGTTTATAAAACATTGCTTTATAAAACAATACTTTATAAAACATTGCTATGTTATTTTTAACGTATGTAATTGAATAACATGCACTTTGGTCGCCGTCTTGAAGCCATGATATTTTCCTAAACCCCTAAAAGGTGCATTTTATTTTCATTAACATGTTCTAAACATTTTATTTTACTTTCATTACAAACTTAAATACGCTACTTCAGTTCGAAATAAACTGTTAAGCACTTTTTCCTTTTTTTAGTAGAACATAAAAACCGTAATGAATGCACTCTCTGCAGATGACTTGGGCTTTGACAAATTCTTAAATGTTCACATCTACGAATTCTACAGTCAAAGAGGGCTACCACTTCGCGCAGTTAAGGAACGTATCTGGTGGCTACCTGGAGTAGTTCGCGCAGTTCAGGAATACCCGACTACCTGACTCAGGTCAGTTCGCGCTGTTAATGCCCGCCCTTTAAAATGAGGGGTCACTCAAAAGGGGTTTGCATTTGAAAATTTTGAGTTGCCCCCAAAATCCCTCATTTTTGGGGGACACTCAAAATGTTTACTAATGTCAAAAATTCGGGTTTAGTAAGTATCATTCCCCAAAGGTAAATTGTTTGTCTTAATAAACAAAAAAATTAAAAAGGGGGATCGGACTTTTTTTACACACTGTAAATATATATTTAAACACCACTCGTTATAAAAATTCGTATATCAAAACAACATTCGTATATAAAAACACCATTCGTTCATTTTAATACATATATATACAGAATGTGTTTTACGCAACCCATTTTTAAGATTCAATAATACACATATGAATGTGTAATGAGTATTGTTTTATTGATCTTTACATTTTATACAACCTATTATTTAAGTCTGATCACATTTAGTTTACATTATGTGCTCAAATAGTCCGCCATTGGCATTTGTAAGAAGTTATATTCCCTCCATCAAATTCCCGAAAGGTACCTCTTTAAATTTCTTGCATTAAATTAGTTATGTTTGTTTTGAGGTGCTGAATATCTTGTGAATTGTTTTAGCAGGATAATTACTACTTTACATGTCTGTGGTAAATTTAATTCAGATTTGACCATTTTTACGCGAGTTATCGTGCTTAAAGACACACACATTAAAAACGCAACCCAAAACTTGATTTTATAGGTGAAGGATTATTTCCCCCAAGATCCCCGGATTTGACGCCACTATATTATTTTATTTGGGGAAACTTAAAAAGGCCTACGAAAACAATTCACAGGATATCTAGCACCACAAAACAATCAAATTTAATGCAAGAAATTCAAAGAGGCCCCTTGCAACACGTGATTGGGAATTTGATTGAAAGAGCATAACTTTATACAAATGCCAATGGCGGACTGTTTGACCACATAATGTACACTAAATGTGATCAAAATTAAATAATAGGTTGTGTAAAATGTAAAGATCACTAAAACAATACTCATTTCATATTTATATGTGCATCATTCAATCTTAAAAATGGGTTGCGTTAAAAAACAACCTGTATATATACATCTATATATATAATCATATATTTAATTTAGTGAGGTGATTCTTTGCGTCAAAATTGTACGCGACTGGCACGTCGTAGAAAGATGGGAGAGGGCTCAAATTAAAGGTATCTATCCCATGATGGCGGGAAAAATACTGAAATATCTTTAAATTCACCAGAAAACTAGAAATAACGTAAAATATCTGCCATTTAAATAGCATTGGGATTTGAAAACGTCTACTTCGTTTACATAAAACTGTTATGCTGATACCTGATTGAGAACCATGTGCTAGATATTAACATATGGTAGATACGAAAGCCAGTTTGCAATGAAAGTACTACAATAAATGAGGATTTTCCTTTATTAGGGGCTTTCAGCCCCTTCAAGCCACTAGTATATATATCTATATAAATATCTAAGTGTCTGTTAGCACGATAGCGGCTGTAAAAATGGTCTGATCTTTCTGAAATTTGGTACGGACTTGTAAAGTGGTAATCAATTGGACGAGTTCGTAAACCAGCACGCTTCGATCACCGGAAGAGGGGGTAAAGAGGGATGAACCCCCCAAAAAAGGTTTTTTTTGAGTTTTTCACATAGAAAAATATGATCAAATTTTGGATTCCACCATTGAATTCAAAAACAAACAATTTAGTATCCTTAATCATAGCTCTATGTCCATTGGTTACCGAGATATTGAAAGTGGTAAACATAGTACGTTGTCCCAATGTTAACCTTATAAGAAATAAATGAAATTCTATATCTCGCTTATATCTCAACATATCTTGATAAAACTTGGTAAATGGCCTCTTCTAGTTCAGATCTTCTAAATATTGAACTAAAACCACCCAGTTTTAATATACCTGTTGCACCAAACCTGCATACTCATTCCCCATGTTATTCTTATGGAGCTTACAAAAACATGTCAAATATCGCTATATTGGATTGAAATATGTTGTTTATGTTGTTTTTAATTTGAAATTCGCTGAGTATGCAGGTCTGCTGCAATGGGGGAATTTTTTATTTTGTGTATTTTGATATTGCAGTCACTTGTAATCACTATTGCATATTGTCAATGCTATTGTTACGGTCTTATGACAATGAAGAATTAGACTTTGACTTTGACTTTGTTTCTTATACTGTTCTCATTAGATTATTTATTGTTTATTTTGTAAGCGGAATCCTAGGTTTTAAATACTTTGACTGTTAAATTTAAATAAAATTATTAAAAAGGTGTTAAATCTTAAAACTAAATTTTATTTTGTAAAAAAAATCCTACTAGTAGCTTACCAATGTGCTGATTTTCAAACTCGATGTAATAAATGTCTCTCTACACATGTACGCAAAATTTCATAGCGATCGGACCTTTTTTACAAAAGCTATGGTGTCTACGGACAAGTATATATAAAAACTAGCAGTTGCCCTTGGCTTTGCTAACGATAAAAACTATGACTGTCGTTGCCTAAAGAAGATAGCGCCACATTCTGAGTTTATGATTAAACTATTGATTACAAAGAAAAAATAGATAATGCAAGCAATATTAAATTTTGAAGCCAAACGTGATCATGCGTTACAAAATTATCACATTCTGGCAGAGAATCTTTTTGTGTATAAGGAATTTAAAATACGTTTTTATTCTCTCTTTTGCACTCCTAACTTTTGATGTTTTAAAATAAAATCCCTTTTTTAGTCCCTTAACCATATTTTAGCTCGGTAGAGGCAAAAATCACCCTTTTTAGGGATACATATCTTTAGCGTGAAATCACAATCCTGGCTCAATCTGAAGTGGCAAATTTTGCGAGGGCTCAATTTTTTGTTTCAAAACATCCATAAGCATGATCAGTCTCCTTTTACTTTCAAAGTCAATGATCAAACAGATAAGGTACAATTACTAATGATGACTTAAATTTAACAAACTAAACAAAATTTAACTTTCATATAGTAAATAACACCTAAAAAATCAATAAAACAGCCATAAAACTATTATGAAAGGAACAAAATTATAAATCAGCTGTCAAAACGTGTCCGTATGTGAAGTTTGAACCATCTCATTGATTGAATGAACATTGAAAATGTAAACAAAAGATCATACATTACAAAATTCAAATCGTCAACCCACCAAAAACCCCTTAAAATTTCGAATTTTGAAAAAAAAATCGTTCTTATAGCGGATGCTTACGCCCTAAAAGCAACGACCATGCAAAGTTTAAAGGTTCTAAAGTAAAGTAGATGATGATGGTATTTGACAAATATAAAGTAGATAAACTTTCATGAACCATTTTAGGATGCAGCTAAGTCCGCAGATCTGATGCGACGGGAGTATTTCTATTGCTGCCCCCCCCCAGGAAGTATTTCTATTTGACCTCCCTATCTATTCATGCGAGCAGATTCAGCGCCCCCCAGAGTGTTGCTGCCCTGGCAAGGCTTGTGCCCAATATCGTCGAATCTGCTCGCATGTACAATAAAGAGTTACTCTTAGGCAGGAATAAAAATTGCACACTTAACGAATCATGAAGCGGTTTTCTGTTTCCTGAAAGTATTTGTACGTAGAACATGCCTTGATTTAATGCATGTCAAAAAATGTTGAAGGTTTTTAGGGTCTATCTTAAAAAAATACAAAGCCGCCCCATCACTTTTTGGAAATGCTGTATATAAAATAAATGGTTTATATTGGCTCTTTCAAAGGAAGGATGGCCTTTTAAGAATCTCTAGTCAGTGATTTATTTGATGTTCTATTTCTGACAGCTAGTTTGACATTCTACCAATTTTCTTGCTTTTAACATCTGTTTGAATATAAACCCTTCATCAATTTATATTCTGCCATAAGGATAATATGGGATCTTTGAGAGGGTCCGTAGCGGAGTCCGAGGGTCAGATCAGGATGAAAACCATTTAGTTGTTCTATTTTATGCCTAAAGAAACAGTGTACCAAATTTCAGCCTTCTGGGTTATTGGGAAGTTGGAGGGTTAGTGATGAGTAAGTGAGTGAGTGAGTGAGTGAGTCAGTCAGTCAGTGAGGGCTTTGCCTTTTATAGGTATAGATGAACGAACTGTGTTTTTAGGGTCTAGGGACCTCAAAATTTAAAAAAAGTGTCCAAAACCTGGTCCTGGGCTGAAGTCTCACCGTGCCGACTCCGGTAACAGCTACTTCCCTACTGGGGGAAATTCCCTAAAAACCATGTACTGTATTTAGATGACCCATAATGTTCAACGTTGAAAGTGTAACAAGGACTTTTCACCATCCCCTAATTGTGATTTTTCAAGCAGAAGTTTCATTCATGTGATTCTCTTTCACATATCCTCTACTTCTAATACCATTACTTTTGAGTGACTCCATTAGTTAGACGGACATTAAGGGAGAGAGTAGATAAAAACAATGTAATTTATCATTTCAGATATAATCTTCAAGAAGATTGGTGTTTCAAAGTTTAAGGCTCTATCCAGTCCACTAACCACTGCATATATTCTGTCACTCTCACAGCAACTGATTTGTTTCTCCGACAATCGATTGAACCTGTAGATAGCACTCCATATTGATAGTATGTTCTAGTGCCATATTCGCGGAACCACTTGATAAGAGGACCACCCGAGTCTCCACTGCACATGCCAGCTGTAGTGCAGATCTCTCTGGCGTCGTGGCCGTCCGAGACTGTCGCGCGGCACTCGTCTTGGGGAATCAACAGCACCTTCTTCGCCTGGAGGCGGAAAGGTTGGGCTGTAAAAAGTAAAATGTAATGTTAAACAGAAATTGAATTGTTTCAACCTCGACCGTTTGTCACCATGCGCCAGTAAGCCTATGAGGCGATCTAAAGGCAGCGAGGTACCGTGGCAGCTAAAATCACACAGGCCAGCCAGAGGTGACCGCTCATGATGGAACAGGAGCCGAGCCACTGGGATCGAACCAGCGACGTTCGAAACTCAGTGCAAGTGCTTTACCTCTGAGCTGCTCCCTCGGAATAGACAAAAAGGATTAACAAACCCTTTTACATTTATTGATGTAACGTAACATCCTATGTGATGGAAGTAACTAATATTGTTTAACCTTACACCATAGGGTGTAACGCAGCTCCTTTGAAGTATAAATCGGCTCCTTTTCAAATGTAACTTTATAAGATATCTGAACTTTCCAAACACATTGAAAAATATTGGCCGTTGTATTTTGAGATGTCATTGGAGATCCCCTCATTGAACGCGGGTGTTGTGGTTTTGTTCGTGATGAACCTTTATGAACTTTTGTTATTTTTTGACCCAGTATTGATGATAGGCTTAGGAGAAAACGTATAGTAAATAAAATTAAAACCAATAGTTCCGCAGTTGAACATAGGAAAACGGTAGTTACAAAGGGGAGTGTAGAAACACATACACTTGTAATTCCATACTGGCGCAAGAAAACCTAAGTCAACATTAATATGATATTCTCCTTTTAAAAATGACTATATTGATATCAAAATCAGTTTTAAAATAAAATAAAACACAAAAGCTTACTAAAATTGTGGTCAAGGTTGCCAAAGCCTATTATCTCCATTTCTGTTCCTTTCTCAGTTTCCCTTCCATACCTTATAGGTAGGCATATAGGCTGAATTCTATCTGCAACATATTAGATCAGTTTATTATGCAAGGTTTTAAATAACAGTATTCTGTCAAATATATAATCAAATATATAAAATGTTAGCATAATCCCAAACCTTTATTACTTGGAGAGGGAAGCATGCTAGGCGGCTAGATACGTGTTTAGTTCGTTCTCGGATTATTCATATAAATGCGGGTTTAATTGCAAGTTTTTTTAAGTACATGGATGTTTAACTACATTGAACCAATTTCGTGTAGTTATTAAGTGCACGTCATCGCTGTATTGTGCCTGAAATTTAGAGTTTAATAACTGCACGAGCAGTTTTGAGGTTATCCGAGGCGAGAACAGGTGATAGTGGGTGTGTGTCAAGTTCAAGGACGATGCGACGCTGACCGCTATCATCGGACTGTCATCATGCCGAACGCTAACAACCGGCCTAATACGCGCAACAACAGCGTAAGTAGTGAAGTGATGTATATTTATGAAAAACGTAATGTACTCTTGAGTGATGTTGGACGGATTAAAACCGATAGTAAAAAATGTTTGAATCACATCTCTGCTATCAAGGACGAATTAACAGCTTTTAAAGTGGATATTAACAATACGCTTGATATGTGCTGTAACAAAATTAAAAGGACTGTGATGCTATTAGTAGTCAAAATGCAACAGCAATCTCTAACTGTGCAGTTAAAGTGGAAAACTTGGAAAGTGAGACTTCAATGTTAAAGCAGCGTGTAAGCTTGGCAGTAAGCTTGCTACAGCGGAGCAATGCTCGAGAAGCAATTGGTTAGAGATACCGGGCGTTCTAGATGCGTCTTGTGAATATTTAATGTTGGTTCAGCGGAAAATAACAACAGTGCCGAACTTTGTATTCAATGAATCGATGGTTGATGCCGGGTTGATGCGGCGCATAGGCTTGCGAAGAATCCCAATAAGCCGTCAGTCCCACGGGGTATTATTACAAAATTATGCCGGCGACGTGATATGGAGGAAATGCGGCGTAGATCACTCGTCAAAAAGCCGTTCTCTGCTTCGGAGCTTGGGTTCAATAGCGATGGGCGGATTTACATCAATCTGTCGCTCACCAGGGAGTCCCGGGCGGAGGCGGAGGTGCGAAAGTTCAGGAGCAGTCACAACTACTGCAAGTTCGCGTGGGTCACCAGCGCACCTCTGACTGGTGGATTTCATCCTGCGATTCGCGTGGGTCACCAGCGCACCTCTGACTGGTGGATGACATCCTGCGGTTCGCGTGGGTCACCAGCGCACCTCTGACTGGTGGATGACATCCTGCAGTTCGCGTGGGTCACCAGCGCACCTCTGACTGGTGGATGACATCCTGCAGTTCGCGTGGGTCACCAGCGCACCTCTGACTGGTGGATGACATCCTGCAGTTCGCGTGGGTCACCAGCGCACCTCTGACTGGTGGATGACATCCTGCGGTTCGCGTGTGTCACCAGCGCACCTCTGACTGGTGGATGACATCCTGCGGTTCGCGTGTGTCACCAGCGCACCTCTGACTGGTGGATGACATCCTGCGGTTCGCGTGGGTCACCAGCGCACCTCTGACTGGTGGATGACATCCAGCGGTTCGCGTGAGTCACCAGCGCACCTCTGACTGGTGGATGACATCCTGCGGTTCGCGTGGGTCACCAGCGCACCTCTGACTAGTGGATGACATCCTGCGGTTCGCGTGGGTCACCAGCGCACCTCTGACTGGTGGATGACATCCTGCGGTTCGCGTGGGTCACCAGCGCACCTCTGACTGGTGGATGACATCCTGCGGTTCGCGTGGGTCACCAGCGCACCTCTGACTAGTGGATGACATCCTGCGGTTCGCGTGGGTCACCAGCGCACCTCTGACTAGTGGATGACATCCTGCGGTTCGCGTGGGTCACCAGCGCACCTCTGACTAGTGGATGACATCCTGCGGTTCGCGTGGGTCACCAGCGCACCTCTGACTGGTGGATGACATCCTGCGGTTCGCGTGGGTCACCAGCGCACCTCTGACTGGTGGATGACATCCTGCGGTTCGCGTGGGTCACCAGCGCACCTCTGACTAGTGGATGACATCCTGCAGTTCGCGTGGGTCACCAGCGCACCTCTGACTGGTGGATGACATCCTGCGGTTCGCGTGTGTCACCAGCGCACCTCTGACTGGTGGATGACATCCTGCGGTTCGCGTGTGTCACCAGCGCACCTCTGACTGGTGGATGACATCCTGCGGTTCGCGTGTGTCACCAGCGCACCTCTGACTGGTGGATGACATCCTGCGGTTCGCGTGTGTCACCAGCGCACCTCTGACTGGTGGATGATATCCTGCGGTTCGCGTGGGTCACCAGCGCACCTCTGACTGGTGGATGATATCCTGCGGTTCGCGTGTGTCACCAGCGCACCTCTGACTGGTGGATGACATCCTGCGGTTCGCGTGGGTCACCAGCGCACCTCTGACTGGTGGATGATATCCTGCAGTTCGCGTGGGTCACCAGCGCACCTCTGACTAGTGGATGATATCCTGCGGTTCGCGTGGGTCACCAGCGCACCTCTGACTGGTGGATGACATCCTGCAGTTCGCGTGGGTCACCAGCGCACCTCTGACTGGTGGATGACATCCTGCAGTTTTAGTGACTGGGAAATCTGACCTCGATACTTAGGCCTAAGTGATAGGTTCTACGCATGTTTAAGGTATTTATGTAGCATACAGCAGTTCTTGTTATTCTTCGTGTATTTTGTTATTCAGTAGAAGAAGCTTGGGTGTTTACAAACAAACCCAGATGACTTTGTTTACTTCCATGTCATCGATGGTTTCCTCCCCTCCTCTGCTGAAACTTCAAACTCAAGCTTCTTCTTGTACCTTACTACCTCTGCATAGTTTATGTTTGCATCGGGTTGCGTGTCATATTGTTATTACTTACTGTTGCATGTGTTTAATATTTATTATTGCACAATTTATTGTTACTTAGAAACTGTTACGATTCATATTTATAATCTACTAGTTGATAATCCCGGCTTTGCCCGGGAGATTATTCTCTTAGTGCTGCATTCTCAGTGCGTATTTTTGAAGGTTAAAAATGTCCAATTTGTAAATGAGGTTATTGTTTGTGTTTATTCAAATTGACATCAAATCTCGGTAAGTAGTTAGTAAATAATTTAGAAAAATTAAGTTAATTTATTGTGACGGGGTATGTTGTAACGTCACATATAACTTCTTATAAGCCTAAAGGTGGTTCTCCTATATCCTATATTAATTATTTAGTCTCTCACCTCCAAACAGAATCTTCTTGTTAACTCGAGTCAAACAGATGTCGTTTTTTACAAACTTCAGTTTACCATTCACTATGCATGAGTTGTAGTCCGCGTGCATAAATATCTCCTCTATACCCACAGTCATAATACTCTCGTTGAGTGCATTACTTCCTAGGAACCAGAGGCTTTTCCCCCTACCGAAAAAATATAGCGGTGTAATTACATTTAAAGTATGTCGAATGATAAATATCAACACCTCAGTAAAGGGATACTTCTCATTAATGAGATAGGATTTTTAGTGCACCATTTTATTAAATGTGCATGTATTTCAAGAACGTGTAATAGTCGAAGTTTATAAAATAAATTTTTTTTAATTCCTATTCGTCCCATATTTTCAACTATTTTTGTTAGTTGTGATAGCGATGGGTAATAATTTAATTAGGTAACTTCGAAGGACCGTAAACTAAAGAAATAAAATCAAGAATAAAACATGCATAGTAAAACATATATATTTATCAATATTTCAAGAGGGGACATAGGAGATAGTGATGGACATGGCAAAATTATTACATATGATGACAAGAATAAATGAAAATTATAACTGCAAAAAAGAAAAGATAAAGCAGCAACCGAATATTTAGTGCATGTAATATGTAATGATCACCCATGATATAGGTCTCCTCGCTATAAGATAAATTCGCTAGAATATGTAAACCATGAATTGGTGGAAAATATTACTCTTTAATGCCAACATATTACACTATAATCTACGCTCTTGGGGAAATTCGCTAGAATTTTTCAATCATAATAAGTTGTAAATTATTACTCCAAAAAAGAAAGGAGACAGTAGTGTTGGAATACTTGGTGTATTTAATCCAGCGACCAGAGAAGAATAGACTGGCAATGGCGCACTAGATTTGGACGTCAGGCCGCGAGCCGGGAGTGTTTTAGACGTACGATAATTATCGTACTTATACGATAATTATGATTCTGTTACGGTCTAAATTTTCTCCGGTTAGATAGTTTGATGGAGTTTTGAATCCTATAAAATACGTTATTTTAATTTTTTTTATGATCTATAATTGTTTCGTACTTAAAATATTCTTCAACAGTATTACAGGGTTTTCTTGAACGTCTTTGCATGATTTTTACATTTATTTGGTAAAATTATGCCCAATTCTGGAATGGGACGATAATTTCTGTAAATTTACAATCAAAATTAACATTAAACAATAACTTTAGGCTCATTATGGCCTATAACCTGTCTATCTTATAGTCAACATTTTAAAATTGTTATGAAGTTTGGCCAAATTGCTACTCAATATTTTTAAGTTAAAAGAGCATTAATTACCTAAAAAAACCAATTACTATTACTGATAATTTACTTAATTGTAACTGGTTATTTTATTTGTTATTTATTATTCATTAAGACCATACGCCTCATTTAATTCGACTCAACTTAGTTCATACGCCTTTATCGAGTCTGAGTTTAAGAAGTAAATATTTATTTTTTCGCTATAATGTTTGTACACTGTACAGGTTTCCTTTAGTGGTGTAAAGATCAAAATAATGAAAAACTGAAAAACCACAAATATCAGCACATACGCCCCTTTTTACATGAGATCCTCGTTATCACACGAAGTTCGTATGCAGACCTTCTGCCACATAAAGGTGACCGGATCTGTTAGGGCCTGTAGGAGGACCAATGTAGAGAGGACAGGATATCGTCAAAATAATGTTCAATTTTATACTAATTTCTCCCCAAGTGCTAAAAATAAAACCTACAATTCATCTTGAGCGCTTGAGTGTCCGATTCTGATTTATCAAACCCAACTGTAGTAAGCAATTAATACCTACACTTTCATCAGTTCACAACAGTGTGCAGCCGTCAAGATATATCTTTCATTGATTATTGTTCCCCCACAGTTGATTGAGTCTCTTCCTCCAGTTTTTACCAAGTCTGCACCAGCTACGAACAAACAGAAAAGTAATTACATTATAACTTTAGCTATTTCTTTTAAATGAAAAAATCAATTAATATTCAGGTTAAAATAACAACAAACAGGTTTATTAGCCACTATAAGGATTTGATAGGCAATGGTATATTTCCACTCACAGAAACCCTGGGAGTAAGACCTAATTTTTTAATTATTGATTGGTATGTTATTGTTATTGGTTTACTTTGTCTCCCGCCCTGAGACAAAGTAATCGCTTTATTCCCGCTGGGAGACAAAATATTATTTTACTCTCGCATTACAAGGAGTAAAAGGAATCTAAACAAGCAGATGCGGGGAAAATTTTTGTTCACGTCGTTTCAAGTGTTAAATGAATTAGTGGCTATTTGGCTAGCTTGGTTAATCGCCAGTGGTTTGTGACGATGTCTTGTTGTACTCTAAATCTTCACACCTTACGACTGTATATAGCACTGTAAAATAATAGTAAAAATAAAGTATAAAGGACTTGGTACCAAATAGTTGTCAAATTTAAATCTAAACATTGATTGTCAAATGACCTGAAATATTGCAGATATTATAACAGCACAAATCGGACATTGGAATTTGGGCTTTGCTTGCGTGATACGGTCCTCGTAAAGATAGTGCATGAAGGCAGGCAAAGAATATTGATAAAAGGCTAATAAAAATTAAGAAAGGTTATCATAGTTCTAAATATGCTGGGTGTCCGAAATTATGAACAACCATGCATGTCAATAAAATTCTAGGACTACAACTTACTTACACTTATATTTCAGTTACATTACATATTTCTCTGTGGGACGAAGTCTTGGGGAGGAAGTCCAAAAAATCTTAATGTAAGCGTAAGATTAGCCTATATATTATTTCTGAGGTCAGACAACCCTTAAAACGGCAACATAAAATGGTAATCAGTTGGACGAGATCGTAAACCAGCCCGATTGGACCCATTCACTGCATCATTAGAAGAAGGAGTAAAGGGGGATAAACCCCCCAAAAATTGGATTTTTGAGTTCTTTACATAGACAAATAAGTATAATCCAATTATGGTTAGCACCATTGACTTATGGGAAACAAAAAAAAACTACATCTCTCTTATTCCTGAACATATCTCAATAAAACCCTGTATATGCTTTGGCTTCATCTAGTTGTTATCTACTGGATTGTTGTAAAAATAATCTCAGTTTCAAATTTTCATGGCATTAAACCTGCATGTCCATTTCCCATGTTATTCTTACAAAGAAAATCGTTGTGTGCTCAATTTAGGATTTTAAGTTAATTTTACTTTATTTAAGGCTCCGTCTAAATGATTAATTCTAGCTTCTGAATTCGCTGAGTGTGCAGGTCTGCTGCAACGAGAGTATCATGGTTTATTTCAATTTTTATGTAAAAGAGGAATACTTTATGAGGTTTTATACAGACGTTAACCATAAAACTATAGGTGTTTTTTTAAAGTAAATAAGATTATAATTTTGTTTGTATACTAGTAAACCTGTTGCTCGAAATCGAGCAATTGTTATGTATTGATTTTGAAATAAAAATAATCATGGTATAGTATTCTAGAACTATTTTATTAATTTTATGGTTGAATTTTCTGTTGTACTGACATTTTTTACAAAAGCTTTTTTAACTAAATTTCTTGTGAATACTTATTCATATTTAAAGAGATGTCCATGTTTCTTTAGTGTTTTCTACGAATATTATGAGCCCCTAAAAGGAGTTAACTTGACCTGCCGCCACATATACAGTAGTCCATAATGGACTGACCCTGACCTATACCTATACCTAGTTACCTATACAGGAATTACTGGAAATTGGGTTCTTTTTACTATAGAACATCACTAAACACAAAAAGAATTGTTAAAATTATATTATTTACATGTTTACATCATTCAAGGTTAGCATTTCATAGTTGAACTAAATTAATTAACATTTTCACGTAAATTTCTTTAGGCTAATTGTAGATAATTGCTCACAAACGCTTCATATTAACATTCACCATCAACTCCAATTGAAGCGTATACTCAACCAAGATCATCAAGATGAAATTACCACACATAAATTAATTATTAGTTGAAATACCCCATGCACCATATGAAAGAAAATTAACCAAAACAAATTGATATTTGAAAATCGACTGCAAATTTGTTTAGACAAGACTAATGTTTTTAAATGGGTAAAAAATTCAGTAGAGTATTTGTGACTAAGAGCTGCTTTCCCCAAATCTAGTTTTATTTGAACTTCAGAAACTTAAGTTTAGTAACATTTGAATTTTCCTGATCATATGGTATATAATTTAAAAATTAGAATATTCATATGGTTTAAATTAAATTCACGTTTACTTTAAACCTTGATTGGGGAAAGCGGCCCTAAGTAGCGTACGACCCGTCTTAATCTTAAACCGAACTAAAATGGTTCAATAAATTTTTACTCGTAATGAATGTTAAGTCTGCTTCTTTTTCTTTTATTTCTGTTTATATTGATAGAATTATTCATAAGAATTTATTTTTTTAGTATTTTTCTTTGGAATATAAACATATGTAAATATTAGGATCTTCACACATGTGATTCAAAATAAATGTTTTTAAAACTGACTTCTGACCTTAAGTATGTATTAGGATAATAATTTATTTATTTACATCTTCCATCAACTGAAATTCCTCCAGCTCTACATGCAATGGTTTCAATTCCATTAACAACATATGGCTTTGCTGAAAAACTTTGTTTGCTCCAATCAGCTGCTTTATTTGAAATTTCTATTCCCATGTTAAATCTTATGGGCTAATATGAAACTTTAAGGGCGTCTAGGGCTCTTCCCTTTAGTCAAACCTTTTTAAATTTTATTTCCTGCAAAACTTCACGCCAAGCTCTTTCCAATGACACCAAAAACATGAAAATCGGTTCAGTAGTTTAGGAGGAGTCTTTGTAACAAAAAAACTGCTCGCGTATTAAATAAGTATAGATTTATCATTTATTGTACACTTGGAAGTTTATGCTTAAGTACCTGGAGGACCGAGCCTTGCTCGGGGTTATTTCATGTTTACAAGTTCATCCAATTACTATAAAATATTTCAATGCCATAAAATTGATAAACAGAACCCTTTTTATTGCTCCTTGAACTCTTCAACCCATTCACTGTATTTTTCCTTGATGGCTGTGGATTGCAAGCAGCTCGTATGATTACTTCATTTGCTTACACTTTCCTTGTTTATTTTCGTTGCTATCATGACAACTCATAAAGCCGATGTTAACATTTTACAACTTTAAAATTCGTTTGATTACATTATTAGATTTTCCCAGGCCAAGTAATCTGCATAAAAAACGTTTTATGCAGAAAATTATAAAGTCGTTGTATAAAATTACGACTTTTATAGTGCAAATTGTTCACAAATATGTTTTTTAGTGGAAATCCAAGTTTTACTTTGGGTCAGGTAAGCTAACGCCGCTATGATAGAAAATAGTTGTCATATAAATTAAAATTTACTACAAAAAGGACAGATTCTAAAATATTGATTTTACATAGACAATTTTAGTAAAATTTTGTTTAAAATTACAAAACCTACAACCTTTTATTTAACTCATCTAGGTGGTACCTAATATAAAGCTGCCATATTGAAAAAGATGGCGTCTATTACATGTATTTTTCACAATGGCTGCTTTGTATTGGGTCCTACCTAATGCGTAGTAGAAAAGTTGAATCAACTTTTGCATTTAGCTTTTCCATTTAAAATCAATAATTGAGGAGTTATTCTTTTCTGTACATTCCAATTTATTTGTCCACTATTTTCTGTTATAGCGGCGTAGCTAACTTGACCGAAATTAAAAACTAGGATTTCCATTAAGGACGTCTTTGAAATTATTTTCTACAGTGAAAATTTTAATTTTAAATTTACATTTTTACAAAAATTTTGAAAAATGCCTTAAAAATTTTATTTTTTTTAACCACTCAAAAACTACCAAGAGTACAATAAAGGGTGAATATACCGGATTGTTAGTATTTTTTTTACTTATGAAATATATCCATGGGTTTATGGTTAAACCTTAACGTCTTTATA
>JAQJVK010000001.1:50155779-50280568 GCA_035578135.1 Flexamia atlantica | reverse complement strand
AAATTCTAATCGCTTATTTGTCAACAAATCTCAATAAAAATTGTTAGATGTCTTTATTTAGTTGTTACCTGATGGAATACGAAAAAATTGAATTTTTACATTTCCATGTCAGCGAACATGCATACTCATTTGTCATATTATCCTTATGGAGAGAATTGGTTTTGACATTTTACTTTTATCTTATTTATATTTTTATAAATAGGTTTATGTAACTTGAATATTTACATTTCCATGTCAGCGAACTTGCATACTCATTTCCCATATTATTTTTATGGAGAAAATTGGTTTTGACATTTTACTTTAGTCTTTTTATAAAAAGGTTTTTGTAAAATATATCAAAAATTGAAACCTATCTGATTTTTCCGAAATTTAATGAATCATTTCAGTAATAATTACCCCCCCCCCTACCATTAACCCCATTGAAACTATTCACCCCAAAACTAGTAATAATTAATTTGGCTGAGCATTTGTAAACAGTTTAATCGTTTTGTTACTTTCAATACGAACTTTCCGCTTTGGGG
The DNA here is from genome assembly GCA_035578135.1 of Flexamia atlantica. Taxonomy (NCBI): domain Eukaryota; kingdom Metazoa; phylum Arthropoda; class Insecta; order Hemiptera; family Cicadellidae; genus Flexamia; species Flexamia atlantica. The sequence goes on along the minus strand of JAQJVK010000001.1, from coordinate 50,280,047 downwards.
CGAAACCCTTTAAGGGGGCCTGGGGGCGGAGCCTAGCTCAACAGAAAATCATAAATTAACTGTTTGAAAATTTTCAGGGATCTAAGTCTTAGTTGACAAATTTCTAAGATTTATTACCTTTTAATGCATTTTAGTACCAAGAACTAGTTATATTATTAGTGATTTGTAACATATATGCTGTAGAGATGATGTGTACCAAATTACAGCCCTCTACGTATACTATTAAAATTACCAAATATGAAAAACTTCAGGGAAATCTTAGAAAATTAAAAGTTCTAGAGCTACCTAAGGGTGAAGGAAGTGAGATAGGGCAAAATATCATAGGACCAAAGTTGTAGATCATGAAAAATCCGTGGAACATGGTGCAGTCCATTCCTTGATAGAACCATCCGTTCGGCCACTTGAGCTCAAAATAACTGTTTTTTAAGCATTTTTAAAGACTTCTTAATAACCTTTTTCAGGGTATTGAAATTTAAAATTGCGATTTTTGATAAATTTACCCTCGGTTTTAACCAATGAGGAAAGTGCATGCTACATTTCAGGTTCCTAGCTCAACCGTAAGTCATAAATAAAGTGTCCTGAAAATGTTCGGGATTCTAGGCAGTACATCAAGGTGACATGGAATGACATCTAGAAAATCGCTGACATTCGGAAAATTTCGACGATTTTTTTACTTTATACGCATTTTAACATTAGGAACTGGTTATTTTATTATTGATTTGTAACGTATATGCTGTAACGATGATGTGTGCCAATTTTCAGCGCTCTACGAATAATTGTAAGTCAATTGGACCTATAAAACCTAGCGAAGACCTTCGAAAATTGACATTTCTAGAGCTATCTAAGGGTGAAGAAGACCAGATACGGCAAAAAGTCACTGGACCAAAGTTGTAGATCGTGAAAAATCCGTGGCACGTGGTGCAGTCCGTTTCTCGATAGGACCATCCGTTCGACCGCTAGAGCTCAAAATAACATTTCTTTAAAAGAAGCTTTTTTAGCGATTTTTCAATATTTTTTTGAGGGGGTTAAAATAAAAAATGGCGAATTTCAATAATTTTCCCCTGTGGTTTGACCCCCCAAGGGAATATCCGTGCAAAATTTCAAGTCTCTAGCTCATCGGGAAGTATGGTTTGAATTTGTATACGTGAGTTACACATCCGTCTGTATATATATTAGACTCGCCTTACGGCTCGCTGGGGGCTCCGCCCCGAGGCCCCTTTAAAGTGTTTCGCCCCAAAGCGGATAATTTGTATTAAAAGTAACAAAACGAATAAACTGTTAACAAATGCTCAGCAATTAATTATTACTTGTTTTTGGGGTGAATAGCTTCAATGGAGTTTATGGTAGGGGGGGAGGGTAATTATTACTGAAATTATTCATTAAATTTCTGGAAAATCAGATAGGTTTCAATTTCTGATATATTTTTCAAAACCCTATTTATAAAAACACTAAAGTAAAATGTCAAAACCAATCTTTTCCAAGAGAATAATATGGGAAATGAGTATGCAGGTTCGCTGACATGGAAATGTAAAAATTCAAGTTACAAAAACCTATTTATGAAAGGTAAATAAGATAAAAGTAAAATGTCAAAACCAATTTTCTTCATAAGAATAATATTAAAAAATATGCATTTTCGCTGACATGGAAATGTAAAAATTCAAGTTTTTCAGTATTCCAGCAGGTAACAACTAACATCTATCAATTTTTATTCAGATTTGTTGAAAAATAAGCTATATATAGAATTTTATTTATTTCCCATAAAGTAAACATTGAGACAAATTACTGGACAGAACAATTATTCATAGTATCAAATTGATGTTTTTTCAATTTAAATCTAATGGTTCAACCCAGGATCTGATAATTTTTATTTTCTATGTAAAAGATCCCAAAAACCCATTTTAAAGGGTTTATCTATCTCCACCTAACCCCACCATCCGATGGTCCGATCAGGCTAGTGTCGGGTAGTTCCTGTTCCTCTCTTTTGAATTAGTAAGATTTAAGAGTGCTATTTTAATAAAAAAATTAAATCCAAAACTTAAAATCAACATATTACAGTTTTTCCACGTCATTAACGTGAGAAATGAGCATGCATGTTTGATGTCATAGAAATGAACGAATTGGGAAATTTAGACCATTATTCGACTAAACAACAACTAAATTAAGCCACATAACAAACTTTATTTTAAAAATTTAAAAAAGTTTTATTATTGCTGATTTATAACATATCTTGTAAGCGATTTTTTGTAATTTAAAAAAAAAATTACAAAAAAAATTAAAAAATGGCGTTTTTGATATTTTCCTATATATTGACCATCCAAGAAATACTCATGCCAAATTTAAAGTTTCTAGCTAATCGGGAAGTTTGGTTTGAACCGTGATGAGATACCTCGAGAAAATCGCTGACATTTAACGAATTTTGAAGTTTTTTTAACTTATATGCAATTTTATATTTTAAACTAGTTATATTATTCCTGATTTGTAACATATATGCTTTAGAGATCATGTATGCCAAATTTCAGTCCTCTACGTATAACATTAAACCATCTGGAGCTGAAAACCTGGAGGAAATGTCAAAAGTTTAACTTTTGAGGGCTATTTTAGGGGTTGAAACGGGGTGAATTCTGCGCATGTCCCCTGATAACCCTAAAGGATCAAACTTACTATCTAATTGTGAAATTTGAGGTCTATAAGCTAAAAATAAATATTGAAGAATCATCAAAACCCAAAATAAACTGAAAAATGTATATGAATTTTAACTTTAGAGGTCATTTTGGGGGTAAAGGAGTTAAGATAAGGCAAAATACGTAATCACCAAAATTGTAGTAAATCTAATTTAAACTAAGGAAATAACCTTTGTTTTTGAACAGAACCTTTATTTTAGCCGCCAGAAGCAAAAATCAAACAGTACTTTTATAGAAATTCAAGTTTTCCCCCATTTCAACCCCTTTTAGGGGGTAAGGGGGGTTGAAATTGTTTGTTTTGAGAATTGTATATTTAGTATGACCACCCAGTAAATATTCCTGCAAATTTATAGGGGCCCAGGTAGTATACCACGTCTACTCTTGCCGGAAAACCTAGGGAAGATCTATGTAAATTGAAAAATCTAGTTCAATCTAAGGGTGAAGGAGACGAGATAGGACTAAAAGTCACAGGACCAAAGTTGTAGATCATGAAAAATCCGTGACAAGTGGTGCAGTCCGTTTTTCAATAGGACCTCTGGTTAAGCCGCTGTAGCCTAAAAACGAAAAGTACTTTTTTCGAACTTCAATTTTTGCCCTATTTTTCCCCCGCTTGGGGGGGTTGGGGGTGGAAATGTTTAGTTTTGACAATTTTTCCTGGGGTTTGACCACCAAAGGAATATTCGTGCCAAATTTCAAGTCTCTAGCTCATCGGGAAGTATGGTTTGAATTTGTATACGTGAGTGAGTGAGTTACACATGCGGTCGTATATAATATAGATGTATGGGGAAAAAGTTTTATTTGTGCATATTTTTTTAAAGAATGCATATTTTCAAAAACGGATTTCAGCATTGTATTCAGCGTAAAAATCTAGTTTATAGTTATGTGTCAAAACATCATTTTTACGTTAAACAAAATAAAGTTAATATCCAATATGGCGGATCTAAGATGGCGGCCGAAAATCATTATCCTGTCAAAATGAAGGATTAGCCACCCAACAATGATATGCGTTGATCTCGAGTCAATATCTCAAAAAATGCACGTAAAAATGTAGTGATGTGACTTTTTTCAAAAATTATCCAATGTTATTTATTTTTTCAACAAATTTATCGATGATATTTTTTGTTTTTCTGGGTTATGCTGTAATTTAAAAGTCACAAACAAGCAAAACCTTAAAGTACATGTCAGTAGCAACAAAAAAAATATGTGTCGAAAATTCCCACGAGGGGAGGGTTTTATTTTGGCGGCCCATGGTCTATTTAAATTTTTTCTCTTACAACAATTTTCAGCCACCATTTTGAAAATCAGATGTCTAATTTTTGGGGTCTGGGTTATATTTAGTTGAAAAATGCATGATCATAGATTATGCAAAGTTTTATGGTGGTAGCCGGAAACCTAATATTATTATACTAACCTACCTCACTATAAAGACCATCTCATAATTAGACCGGTTCGTAATTGTTTGGCGAAATTGTGGTTCGGAGCCCACGTTAAGCTGTAGGTCTCTTGGTTGCCTTTGTTGGGAGGCAATTGATTAACAGTCCTATCTAAGGAACACCCTACACTCACTTACATCATACTCCTCGCATTCATACTTGGCTTGAAACCCCTACCTAGGTGGGTCGCCAATTCTAAGAAAAGTATATATTATGCGCCAATTATCTAAGATGATTGCACGGTTGTACATATTTTCGATAAGATCAAATAGCAAGGCTCCTTTAAAACTGTCAAAACAAACACTAATTTATACCAATATTCTTCCTTCCCTGTAGTGAAAAAACATATTAATTACTATCGTTAGGACTTTTAACACGTACTATTTTCGATTCAATTGGTTTTTAAACAAAAATGTAAATTTGGAGTGATCTTGATGGACTTTTGAATGATTTACAAATATTTGTTTTATTAAATATTGCTGCTTGATACAGTTTCTTAAAACACTCTAATATATTAGTCATTTATATTAAATCGGCTTAAAAAATCATTAAATTTTCGTTAACATCGCTTCGTTCGCTTCGTCAAAAAACATTAATGTTCATTATCCATACAAGCAGTAAATAAATAATTATGAACTGATTATGTTATTAAAGTGATCGAGGTTCCTCATGAAAGACGTTTTTAGCCTTGCTCGGCGCAGTCTCAGGTTTGTTTGGTGGCCGACATGAGGAGAGCTCCAACAACAGCCCGCGGCCCCTGTGTGGGCTGCCGGTCACGTGGGATAGCTCTCCAAAAATAAGTTTTACTTTCCTTCAACTGTGTCGAGTTAAGGATCTAAAAAAATGGAAAACCCCGACTCTGACAGATTTCTCAGCTTTCAGCATTATTTTAGCGAATTTTCCCTATAGGGAAGAAGCTATTACCGTAGGTCTCATGGTAAGACCTAAGCTCGAGACCATTATAACTTTTCGTTTTGGGGCTCCCAGAAGCAAAAAACACCAATCGCTCGAATTTATATATATATATAGATATGTCTGTTAACACGATAGCGGCCGCAAAAATGGTCCGATCTTTGTGAAATTTGGTACGGACATGTAAAATGGTAATCGATTGGACGAGTTCGTGAGCCAGCCCGATCGGACCACCGGAAAGGAGGTTAAAGGGGGATAAACCCCCCTAAAAATGGGTTTTTTGAGTTTTTTACATAGAAAAATTTAATTTTTCGAATTTTTGTTTGCACCATTGAATTCAGCTCAAAAAACAAACAATTTAGTATCTTGAGTCACAGCTCAACGTCCATTGGTTAGCGAGATATTGAAAGTGGTAAACACAGTACGTTGTCCCAATGTTAACCTTATGGTAAATAAGTAAAATTCTATATCTCGGTTATTTCTCAACATATCTTGATAAAACTTGGTAAATGGCTTCTTCTAGTTCAGATCTACTAAATATTGAATTAAAGTTCCGGCCAAATCATTAGGCGGGTGGCGAAAAATGGAATCTCCAGCTGTATAAATGATGTTAAAGACACCCCCGCTCTTCTACACAATTAAGTATAAAATGTTTCATTTCTAGGCCTAGTCTAGGTAACCTAGATTTTAACAGTAGATAAAGATATTTTGAGCTAGAAATTGTTTATCATTTAGGCCTAAGTTAAGACTTTATATCATTTAATAGAACTAATCAGTTTCATCTTCATTTAATTTATTGAAAGTGTGAAATAGTTGAAGAAATAAATGTTTGTCGTTCACTTACCGTATAGGTTAGGTTATCCGATATCGTCGTTGTAAATAAGAGCACAGAGTGTACTTTCATTATTTGTTTGTAAATACTTTGTCTGTATAGTAAAACAATTAGTATTTATTAGTTTTAAGTTAGAATAATCCATATTTAATAGCAATGATTGTAAAGGTAGCTAAAAGGAATGTTTACGTTTCCATTTACGTTTTGTAATAGTGGCGCCCCGACTGTCCGTTGGCGCGGCAATCTTAACACTACACTTCGGCTTACGCTGTTGCATCTTAATTGATGCTGCGTCCGAAAACATACAATTAGTGGCACTTTACATTATACAATGAAATTTACGTGGTGAAATAGTGGCAATCCTGTAGAAGTAGAATGTTGCATCGGCTGACGGGTGGTCATGTGATCATCCCCAGCTGATCGGTTCTATAAAAGGCGGGCAACTACCGCCGACTAAGCAGATTCGTCTCAATAGCTGACTGATGCTGTGAGCACTCTGTGCTCGCTGTTGCATCTCCAGCAGTAACGGGTAGACAGTAGGTCCCCGATTTTGTTATTTTGGAACGGTAGAGGCAGAGTCACCCGTATCCCCAATTAATTATGATTTGTCAGTAATATGGCATTTAGCCACTAAGTAATAATTTTATTTATTTATTGTAAATCAATTGTAAGTTAATCTACGAAAGAATAAAAGTCAGTGCTATTAAAATATTCACATTTCTCCTCATTTAATATTTAAGTTTCAAAAAGTTTGATCGAGTTGGTGAGTATAAGGCTATTGTAATTACACTAACATTCGAAGATTGTTTAGCCCCGACTGTCCGTTGGCGCTGCAATCTTAACACTACACTTCCGCTTACGCTGTTTCATCTTAATTGATGCTGCGTCCGAAAACATACAATTAGTGGCACTTTACATTTTACACTCACAAATTCTATAAAGGCTTACGCTGTTGCATCTTAGTTGATGCTGCGTCCTTTATAACACTACGCTTTCGGACCGCTGTTGCATCTTAATTGATGCTGTGACCGAATTAAACACACACTTACATTCACAGATAAAGGCTTACGCTGTTGCATCTTAATTGATGCTGCGTCCTTTATACACATAACACTCACAAACAAAGGCTTACGCTGTTGCATCTTGATTGATGCTGCGTCCTTTCTAACACTACGCTTTCGGATCGCTGTTGCATCTTAAATGATGCTGTGACCGAATTAAACACACAAAATACACATTTACACTCAGAACTCACAAGTTAGGGCCTCATTGATAGCCTAAAAGTGGATTGTGCTACGGCAAAGAACTCACCCTGAGGTATACGGTTGAAATTGATTTAAATAAATAAAAAACACCCGATAAATCTCTCTTGCCATCCCCCTTACACATTGTAAGTAGTTGAACATATTTCCAACAGATAGAAGCACATTTACTTGGGTATGTTTGAAGAACCCACTCAGCTGATTTGGAGAACATAAACAAAGAGCATTACTGTCTATAACTTTAGATCGGTAAATGATTGGCCAAAAACATATTTTGAACGCCAGCAGCGCACTCACTCATCCGCCTAATTATTTGGCCGGAACTCTAAAACCACCCATTTTTAATATACCTGTAGCAGCAAACCTGCATACTCATTCCCCATTTTATTCTTATGGAGCTTACCAAAACATGTCAAATCTCGCTATGTTGGATTGAAATGTGTTGTTTTGCATTTGAAATTCGCTGAGTATGCAGGTCTGTTGCAACGGGGGTATTTGGTTTGCGATGTTAGTAGAAATTAAAATTCAGAACCATTGCTGTTGCAACCCTGTTATTCAGGCTATTGATATATTATTTGCTATATAAAAAGGATGGTCGCATATTTATTTTATCAACATTGTCTTGGACAACGATTGTTCGTAAATTTGAAACTGTACATACCGTACCATGTGTAAACTAGCATTAAAAATTAGGATATGATTTTGTTTGTATCCTACCTTATACGGTTTCTACCCCACATTAGGGATAACGCTACCTCGTAAGTCTTTTGTAGAATATTCCACATCAAAGCCACACATTTAGCTGATGTGACACCGTAGGCCTATACTGGGCCCAACTAGTAAAATCATTGTAACAGTTGAATAAATACAGTGTGTAAAAAAGTCCGTTCCCCCCTCCTTAATTTTTTGTTTGTTAAGACAAACAATTTTAACCTTTGGGAACTGATACTAACTCAACCCAAATTATTTTTAGACGTTACAAAAAATTTTGAGTGTCCCCCAAAATTGGGGGATTTTGAGAGCAACTAAAAATTTTCAAATGCAAACCCCTTTTGAAAGACCCCTCATTTTAAAGAGCTTTCAAAAAGTAGATGAATGGTGAAAATTGGAGGTCTCTATCGTGTTTTCATCCAAATTTACAGCTTGTCAAAATTTTGAATAAAACACATCCTTGAAAACTAGCGTCAAGGACATTTGGAGTTTTGATTCGCCTTTGGTGACGTAAAAATGAAACGAGCCTGGGAAAAATATTATTAAATGAAAAAGTAGTCTCTTTTGGTGTTATTTAACATTTTGAGAGTCCCCCAAAGATGGGGGATTTTGGGGGCAACTCAAAATTTTCAGATGCAAACCCCTTTCGAGCGACCCCTCATTTTAAAGAACGTTAAAATAATAGGTGATTGGTGGAGGTTGGAGGTCACTAACGTGTTTCTCTCAAAATTGGCAACTTGTCAAAGTTTTGAATACTCCTAGAAACTCCTAGAAATTTTGACAAGCTGCCAATTTTGATAGAAACACGTTAGCGACCTCCAATAGCCTATTTTTTAAAGATAATACTCGAAAGGGGTTCGCATTTAAAAATTTTTAGTTGCCCCCAAAATCCCCCATTATTGGGGGACACTCAAAATTTTAAATATCACCAAAAGAGACAACTTTTTCATTATTGCCGGACGAGCATGATAGTTCCCGCGCGAGCGAAAGCGAGTACGGGATTTGCATGTGAGTACGGTAAAACTTTTCGAGCGTGTAACGTACGATACTTTTCATCATACTACTCAGAAAAAAACATACTTTCAATCATAATGTAGCCCTCACATTTGCTTCTGCTGTCAATGCTGCCACTACATTCCTCTAAAAAGTAACCAATAAACAATCATTAAACGTCGGTTTACTGCACATCAGCTGATTACTTCCGTTTTTCCGGTCTAGGACGGCAATGGGTAACTTTCAAGCCAACAAAAAGGAACTAAAAACAGGTGTTTCTGTTTCAGTATGATGAAAACTTATTTTTAATACCTTGTGATACTCAGACAGATCAAACCATTATTTATTTGGCCTACACTCAAAGGTAAAGAAATCATTCTTGCAACAATAGTATTATTTACTTAAATATAAGCTGATGGTAATAAAAATGCATTCTTTGTATCCATTATGATTTTATCAATACTAAAGTAAATATATCTGAGTCCTAGTAACAGCAGATCCTTGAGAATTTCTTTTTGCGTAGGCGCATATATGTATTGAAGTCGTGAAGTTTTTTTCCAACCCTCCTCATCAACTCGTCAGATACGTTATCAATATTGAGGGGGTAACACTAGTGGCAAATCAAATATACTAGATCCTTCTAATGCAATCAATACTATATGTAAAATATCCGCTTAATGTAAGAGCTGTAATCTACTAGTCCTAAGCATAAGTATGTTGTATTGCCAGTTCCTTTTACAGGAAACCACTTGGAAAACGGTTTGGGGAGTAAATCTATTTTATAGCCAATTGGGCAAAAGTGTTACAGCTTTCCACCTTCGTGACTGAAATACCAAAAATAGTTTTATGGTACAGAAATCCTAAGAATTCTAGACAACTGTCAATCCGAGACGTAGAAGAACTAGTAAGTCACACTTAAAAGATTTTGTTTTTAATTTGAGATTTATTAGAAAATAATAAAGGAATTCACGAAATTTATAGTTCGAAATTACCTTAACTAAAATATTTTTCTCTGACATCACAATAGACATTTTATCAATTTATTTAGAAGACACAATTTTCCAGAATTGTTTTTTATTCTTCGTTGGAGCAGTTGCGCCGGCCGGGGTATCCCTTGGCCTGCCTTCCGCAGACGCTTGTGGTTAGTTCAGACGATCGTCACCTATTAGCCACACTCATAATTTTAGGACCAAATTTATAATTGTTATATTTAAAACTATGTTAGAAAATAGTTCGAACAGAATCATTCTTTAAGTTATAAAATAACATACAATGTTTGCGAATTTATAATTTTAAGTAACCAAAAAATATCTCTGGGAAAAAATATCAGAAAAATATTTTTAATAATAAAAAAAATAATAGAATGCATTTACCAAACGTTGATGTATTATACATTAAGTGATTCCTACAATCAAGTAGGCCTACCTTCAGTATATTTTTGGCTGATTCAGAAAATAAATTTTAAATGAGGGATTAAAAACTCAATAAAAGAAGTTCGATTAAAAATTAAAACTATTAGAGGTAATGATTAATACAAACAAATTTCAAATTTACTCTAATAATAACCCAAGTAAGTAAGTAAACCAAGTACACATGCGTGTGCACTAACACACACACTGATACACACACACATACACACACACACACACACACACACACACACACACACACACACACACACACACACACACACACACACACACACACAGACACACACACACACACACACACACACACACACACACACACACACACACACACACACACACACACACACACACACAAGATATATGTAAATATACATTTTTTAACCGATGATGAAAACATGCAATAACAACGATAATACAATGTTACACCATTGTATATTCAATGGTTATAAGATCGTTTTATAAAACAGAGGTCAGATCAGATGATATGTTTACAGCGCTTATTTGATGGACTTTCATACTCCTTAGTTATTGATTTCTTGGTATGTGGTCTGTATAACTCATACTCCTTATTGAACTCTTACACATGCATATTTAGACGTGTTCTTAGTTCCTTAGAGCTCATTTTCCTGTGGGACATGTTTTAATAACTTCCTTCATGTATTTCCCATGAGACAAAGCACTGCTGAGATGCTCAACTTAATTAAAGTTAATCACTGCTAGAAGTGTGAGGATAATTCAGGTCATCTAATTAAAACAGCATTTCTGTGTTATCCTTGTGAAATAGTATATTACGTTACTAGGCCAGAAAGATGGTTTTCCCGGACGAGCATGACAGTTCCCGCGCGAGCCGCTAGGCGAGTGCGGGATTGTCATGCGAGTACGGGAAAACTTTTCGGCCGTGTTACGTACGATACTTTTCAACATACTACACAGAAAAAATTACACACTTTAAAATCGGAATATATTTTTATTAAAGAAAAAATTATAATTTTTTCCTCTGGAAATTGGTCATATGGGTAGTCAAATTGATCGGATGAGCGAGCTAAATAAGAATATACAATAATTTTCATGATCCGATGAAAATTAACTAAAATATGGCCGAAAATGTGAAAAATACTTTTTTTTGGAAATGGGTCATGTGGGTAATCAAATTGATCGGGAGGGCGAGCTGAACAAGAATATGTAATAATTTTCATGATCCGATGAAAATTAACTATAATATGGCCATAAATGTTAAAAAGTGGTTTTTTTAAATATTTTTTTCGGAAAGGGGTCATGTGAGTTATCAAATTGATCGGGAGGGCGAGCTGAACAAGAATATACAATAATCTTCATGATCCGATAAAAATTAACTAAAATATGGCCGAAAATGTGAAAAAGACTTTTTTTTGGAAACGGGTCATGTGTGTAATCAAATTGATCGAGAGGGCGAGCTGAACAAGAATATGTTATAATTTTCATGATCCGATGAAAATTGACTAAAATATGGCCGAAATGTGAAACAGAAAAGTTTTTTCGGAAATGGGTCATGTGGGTTGTAATCAAATTGATCGGGAGGACGAGCTGAACGACAATATAAAGATAAGGTTAACTAGCTTATTTTTAAGTGTAACAAAAGCCTTAATTCTTGTTTCTAACATAATTGAATGTTATGAAATTAGGTCTCGTACATGTAGAGACCTAATTTCATAGCCTAATGTAGGCCTACCTCAAATTGGCTAAAATTGTATATAGGCTAATGTTCAATTTTTCAACTAACATCACGTAGGCTAACATTTTAGTACCATGTAGTAGGCCTAACAACTTATAACTTAACATACTATTAAAATTCTAGAACAATACTGGTAGGTAATAGGCCTACAGGCCTACCTTTGGTTCAAACACAGACTACTTAGGAATTAAAGTTTATGTTGATTGTGCAGTTGGTGTTATGTGAAATATTTATCCCTCTACTTAAAAGTGAATTCTGATTCAATGACAGATGGGTTTCACCCACAGAGTTATTTACTACTGATGTTTTTCCTTCCACCATGGATTTGGAACATAATGGTGTCGTTTCTGATTGTGTGTGGTCAGTTAACTCCTCATTGTTACGTAGGCCTAGACTTTGACTTGTAACAGTGGCGTCTTTAAACAATTTTTTAGATACTTCTATTTTTCTATTTACTGAATTCTCGATATAGCCTTCTGCAGTTGTTGAAGAACGCCACCCTCCATGCATTTTAAGGGCTAATATATCTCCACCACCTTCTACTAACATCGATGCTGAAGTTCTTCTTAAACAATGACTTGTGTAGTCTTGTGGGTTTTTTAGATTTAGGAACTTTGCAATTTTGCTTGGTACAGCACCAATGGTGTGAACACCGACGTGTTGAGCTACACATTTGCCGTTTCGAAAACCAATCAATAGTCTTTTGGTTGCTATATTTTTGGGTCTTAAATTTAGGTACTTACGAAATATATCGCAAGGTTTGAAACTGCAACCATCATTTATTATTGTGAATGAACGTGGGTTGTGAGTTTTTCCATCACGCAAAAACACCACCAAGAAACGACTGTTGTCCTCAACATCGTCCATTGTAAGCCGTATGAGATCATCTCGCCTGCACGCACCAAAAATCCCAAGTATTAAGATAACTTTACACAGTAACCATTCCTCGTCTGGAGCTTCGTTTAGGAACTGTGACACTTGATCTGATGTAAGTGTTTTCGACTTTTTTGGTTGGTAACCAACATTCTGTCGCTTTAGAAAAGCAACCGTTTTAGGCAAGTTGTTAATATTAACGTTTTCCTTAAGTGCAAGACAGTTTTTTAGCATTGAAAATTTACTCCATAATGTATTAGGTTTAACATTCTTTGATTTTTCTGATAAATAAACCAGAAGAACGTCATCATTTACTTTTTCTATTTTTTTGGCTTTTTTCCACTTACAAAACACCTCGTATTCAGTCTCATACCTGACTTTTGACTGAGATGGCAGCAAACTCGCACTTACTTTTTGCGCTTCAATTAAAATATTTTCAGGAATATCTTCTTCCAAGTCATCTAAAATATCTTCTGGAATGTTTTCTGATATGTTAGGTTCATTATATTCATCACTAAAATGCATTTTTAATCGTTAAAAGGAATCAAACTAGTACCGACAAGGATTTAATTGACTTGCGTCGGTTTGGTGCATTCAACTGTTTGTTTACTTCCGTTTCCGCTCTTTCCGGCCTAGGTTGGATAAGAGCTTATCCGGCCTAGGCCGGCAATGGGTAACTTTCGAGCCAACAAAAAGGAACAGAAAACATATGTTTCTGTGTCAGTATGATGAAAAAAATTTACTTATTCGGTTGCTTTAATTTTAGGCTCGATTTATTTTTGAAAGGTGATTGTTAATTAGTCAATTATATCGTTTAATACATTACATTGTTAAAAAATAAACATTGATTAATGAATCAACTTGTTCATTGTTATGAATGGTAAAATTTTATTTGACCTGAACTAATGAAATTAGGTATACTAATATTTGTCAAATGTACATTAATGTTTTTGAGAGAAGGTGAAATGCACTTACGCATACTGATATGATAAATTGTTCTCTCAGTTGTGTCAGGCTCACGTGGGTTCAATGTCCCATGGACTGCCAAACAACCACCCCCTTCAACATCGGTTGCACTAGCCTGCGAAACTGTTTGGAACACTACTCCTAGAGGGTTGAGACAGGACTCATGAAATCAAATTCCATTCTTAAAACTGAAGCACCTTTATGTCCCTCTGACGATCCGTCCCGTCGCGTCGCGGCCTTCGTGACCGCTCGGGCGTCGAGGCACTTTTGAAGGAGCTGCTCCACCTCTCAACTGGCGACTCTACAGTCACCTGAGTCGTTTCGTTCATCGTGGAATTTTCTTCCGGAGTCACAGTTTTGGTATTTTAGCGAATTTTTTCTATTGGGAAGAAGCTATTACCGGAGGTCTCATGGTAAGACTTCAGCCCAAGACCATGATAACTTTTCGTTTTGGGGCCCCCAGGAGCAAAAACACCATTCGTTTGAATTTATATATATTTTATATATATATATATATATATATATATATATATATATATATATATATATACTAGCAGAACCCGTGGCTTCGCTCACGATAAAAAATTTAACATACAATATTACCCTTCAGTAATATAGTTACTTACAGGTTATATGGACATATATCGGGATATGGCTGCTTACATATAAACTAAGGAAAATGTTCCTATAACCATAGTCATAAAATGCTCGGTTATCCGTCTGTCGGTATACATGTGTTTTTTAACTTTGGAACTACTAGAGATATAAAATCTTAAAACCCGTAAACTTTACAAAAATTGTCAAAAAAGTGAGCAATTTTTTTTAACCACACAAATATTATTAAGATCGAACTACGACTAACAGAGTTATATCAGTGTTTCTCAAAGAATTCTGTTAGAAAAATTAAAATTAAAATTGGATTAAAACGAACCCAGGTTTAACATACCTTTTACAGTAAATCTGTATACTCATTCCCTATGTAATTCTTATGGATATTACAAAAAAGGTCATATCTCGCTACGTTGGATGGAAATCTTTTTTGTATTTAAAATTCGCTGAGTATACAGGTCAGCTGCAATGGGAGTATTTTCTAGTGAGTTTGGCTCTCTGGACCTTCGATCAAAGGGGCTTTCTACTTCCCACCCCATCGTCGTTCCCGGTTGGAGAGGAGGGTTGAGACAACTCTTACCTTTTGATTTTTTTTGGGGTTGGGATATCCCGATCAAATGTAGACACTTTTAACCAATTTCCCTTTTAGGGAAGAATTTGTTACCGTAGGTCTCATGGTAAGACCTAAGTCCGAGACCATCATAACTTTTTGTTTTGAGAACCCCAGAGTTTTTCTTAGTTTTGATGTAAGTAACACCCTGTATATGGCTTCATCTAGTTGATATCTACTGAATTATTGCAAAGAATTTCTAAATTTCACACTTCCATGGCAGCAAACCTGCATACTCATTTCCCATGTTATTTTTATAGAGAAAATTTTTGTGCGTGTGGAATTCCTTAATTCTTCCTTTATAGTAAAATTAAATTAGCAACTTAACATTTTACTTCAAGTTTAATTTTGACAAATTCAAACATAAACAGAAAAACAAAAACAACAACCATCTGATTCAACATTACAAAATCACTAACGCCTGTTGAATGTATTACATTTCTCCCCCCTTTAGTCCTTCGTATGGCTTGGTCGCTCCTTCGTATTGCTTGGTCGTACCGCCCTCCTAATTTGGTCGGCATGCCTTGTCAATTCCAAATTTAGGCTTGGAATATATATTTTCATGCGTTTTTGACCAAGCTTTTCAACAATTTTTCCCTCAAACCAATTAGATCCTCTTCCATAATTTTTTGCCCAAACCTTGTCACCAATCAGCAAATCTTAAACTGAGGATCGCTGTCCACCATAGTTTTTAGCTTGCTTTTCCTGTTGCTTGTACACAGATGTAGGCAACGACGGTGGTCGAAGAAGATCAAATCGACTTCTTAATGATCTGCCCATCAAAGCCTGTGCGGGAGATTTACCAGTCGTCGGATGGATAGTATTTCTATAGTCCAATAGAAATCGCTGCAACGCTGCTTCCTCGTTATTATTACTAGCAAGAGCAATTAGCAGTGCTCGTTTCACTGTCTTGACTGCATTTTCAGCTGCTCCGTTAGTTCTTGGATTGAAAGGAGCACCACTTTTAAAAGAAACTCCATTTTGATTTAAAAAGTTTTGGAATTCATCACAAACAAATGAAAAATAATTATCTGATACTATCACTTCAGGAATTCCAAATCGTGCAAATGTTTGTCTTAAGAGCTTGATGTGAGTTTAAGCTGTCATTGATTGGGTTCTAAATACTTCTAACCACTTAGAGTGGCTATCCACTAAAACAAAGTAGTAGTGGCCGTTGAAAGGTCCAAGGTAATCAATATGAAGCCTTTGCCAAGGATTTTGGGGCCATTCCCACTGAGTCAAACAGGATTTTGGTGGTGATTTTGGTCATATTACATACTTTACAGGCCAACACTGTTTCTTCAATTTGTTTGTCAATTCCTGGCCACCAGACATAAGAACGTGCCAAAGATTTCACCTTCACAATACCCATATGAGATCCATGAAGCTCTCTTAACACAGCTTCCCTCATATTTTCTGGAATCACTACCCGATAACCCCACATGAGGATATCTCTTTCCACGTGAAGTTCGTCTTTCTTCCTAGAATAAGGCAAAAGCTCTGTATCTGTGGAGGGATTCCAACCACCAAACTTTAGATAGCCCATCACTTTCATTAACGTTTTATCTTTTTTAGTTTCAGATAACACTTCCTCGTAGTTCAAAGGGAGTTCAGAATGTTGCTGAAAGACATAATGCAAATTCAAATCCACTTCCTCTTTGTTGCCCATTACCAGTACATTCACTTGGCAGAGGTGCTCTTGACAACCAATCTGCAATATTATTCTTAGTACTAACCCATTCTGTTTCAAAATTATTATTTAACAAAATCAACGCCCATCTTTGCAATCAGTTTGCAGCACACATGGGTATACCATTTTTCGGTCCAAAGATAGCAAGTAGCGGACGGTTATCGTTTGCAAGTATCCACTTTCTTACATATAAATATATATGAAATTTATTCACTCCAAACATCAATGCTGCTGCCTCTTTATGAAGTTGAGAATACCCCTCTTCAGCTTTTGATAGTGTCCTGCTTGCGAACGCAATCGGCTTCTATGAGCCATCAGGGTGCCGTAGCACCAATGCTGCTCCAAGACCACGATCTGATCCATCCACTATCAGTTTCACAGTGTGATCAGGGTTGAAATGAGCAAGTGATCTGTTCATTCTTGCTCATTTCAACCCTGAACTTCATGGGAACCCCTTGGAACTTCATGAAGTACCAAGTACTTCACTTCCTTGAATGCCTTCTCACAATCATGGTCCCAATACCATCGAGAACCTTTTTTCAAAAGCTTGAACATTGGATTAAGAATGCAAGATAAATTTGGTAAGAACTTACATAGGTAGTTGGTAAAACCCAAAAATGATTGTAATTCACTTACGCTTTGAGGTCGTGGAGCATCCAAAATGGCTTTGACTTTCTCATCTGTGGTATGGAGTCCTTCACTGTCAATTCGGAACCCCAAATACTCCAAAGAAGACTTTCCTACTTCGCATTTCTCTACAGAAGGTGTTAGCCCTGCATCTTGAAGCCTCTGTAAAAGCTTACATAACCTGTCAAACAATTCTGTCAGATCCTTTCCACCCACAAGAAAACCATCAAGAAAACCGCAGTTCCCATAAGCCCTTCACGTAGCTTATCCATTTCCTTTTGAAAAATTGATGGGGCAGATGAAATCCCGAAAGGTAACCTAGTATATCGAAACAATCCTTTCTGAGTGGAAATCGTTACTAGAGAACGGGAACCTTCATCCAATTCCATCTGTTGATATGCATTGGATAGATCTAATTTTGCAAATACTTTACAACCCTGAACACTATGAAAAATGTCCTCAGCTCTTGGTAGCGGATGTTGATCCAACTTCAAGTAAGGATTTACCGTAAGTTTATAATCCCCACAAATTCGAATTTTACCATTCTTCTTTAAAATGGGAACGATTGGTGATCCATATGGACTGTAATCTACTGGTTCCAAAACCCCTTCACCAACCAGACGCTCAATTTCCTCGTTTACACCCTTTTGCATAGCAAATGGAACCGGTCTAGCTTTGAAAAACTTAGGTTGAGCATCTGGCACCAGTTGTAAGGAAGCTTTTCTCTTGATGTATACTCCTAACATTTCAGTGAAAACACTAGGAAACTTATTAATCAAACTACCCATCAATTCACCTTCATTAGAGAAATAAATACCTGATGCCCTTATTGAAGTAACATTAGGATTATGGTGACCAATACTGAGACCAAATCCCTCTAACCATTATCCCTCCAACAGTGGAGGGCCTTCGGTATGAACTACAAAAACCTGCATTCCCTCATAAACCTTATTTCTGAATTTAACATTTAATCTAGCCGACCCCACAGGTTTTGAACATTCATTGAAATAAGAAATAAAGGTTTTATCAGATTTTACCAAAGGAACATTTGAAAAAGTTTGTTAAAGGTTTTGTAAGGTATAATAGTACTTGAACACCCAATATCAATGTCAAAAGTCAGTACAGTCCCTCATACTTGTAGGTCCATATTATACGGTGGAACCCAAGAGTCGCTTTCTAAATTATAAACGCTATCAATGCCAGTATTAGACATGTCATTAGTCAACTACCGTTTGTGGAGATCCTCTAATTCTTCAACATTATTTACTCTAGGATTAAGACTATAATTTTTTTTCTTCATGGGACAAACTTTACTTAAATGACCAGTTTTGGAGCATTATTTACACTTATACGAACGATATATACAGTGTTGAGGTTTATGATTACTTTTACCGCATACATTACATCTCCCTTTACTATGGAATTGATTATAACAAACTGGATCAGAATATACTGGTGCTTCCTGAATATTCCTATAAACTGAACTTGCAGAACTTCTACTGATATCATATTGGTAGTCAGCTACCTCTTTTGACAAAGTTATCTTAACGGCCTGGTCCAGATTTAAGGTTGTTGGGTCTTCCTCAAACAATCGATCCCTAATCTTACCGTGATCCATACCAATAACAAATCTGTCTAAAATACGTCCCTCTAAATCTTGAGAAAACATGCATGCACCTGCCAGTGATTTAATTCTGGCAAGCCATTCATTTATAGATTCGTTCTGTTCACGAGAAGCGTTGTAAAATTTATACCGACAAGCAAACAAAGATATAGCAGGGGTAAAATACTTGTCGAATAGACTTATTACATCCTGATAATCAACATCTTCAGGAGCCCTAGGCACAACCAAATTACAAATTAATTGATAAGCCTCTTCAGTTAAACTGTTTAAAAAGAATGCACGCTTTTTTCCATCTACCTTAATGCCATTAAGCAGGAAAAAATTCTCTATCCTAGGCTTAGACAGTTTCCAGTTACCATTAATCCCAAACTCATGTAACTTCCCAATAAAACTGGAAGATTCAGCCATACTTACAAAAAAAAACTATCAATGTGGGTTCTTATTTTTCGTCGCCATGTGGAATTCCTTAATTCTTCCTTTATAGTAAAATTAAATTAGCAACTTAATATTTTACTTCAAGTTTTATTTTGAAAAATTCAAACATAAACAGAAAAACAAAAACAACAACCATCTGATTCAACATTACAAAATCACTAACACCTGATGAATATATTACAGTGTGTTCATTTCAGGATTTAAGTTTATTTAAATTGATTTCCCGTCTAAATGATTTATTTAAGCATTTGAAATTCGCTGAGTATGCAGGTCTGCTGCATCGTGGTATTAAATTTGTTTTATTGGTGAATGTTACGGTGCCTGGATTTGTTATGGAGACTGGGAGACAATTTCCCTAAATGAACCCAAAAAGATCAAACTGTTTGATTTGTTGATTTATGTTTGACCAATAAAGAAACTCCAAAAATATCAGCGACCAAGACGAACAGTGGCCTCGTCACTTGACACTACTACGGCCAATAGGAATTCTGGATTTTATAGTTTATGTAACTAATTTAAAATAGTAAGAAATTGTACAACATCGATTTTCTAATTTTTAGTTTGATTACATTTTTATTGAAATTGCTTCTCCGGAACCCGGAGAACGAATCTCTAACGAGATGTAATATTAGTAATATACGAATTATAGCATAAATTTATCTTTTTTACAAGGTTTTTGTATTCTTCAATGTGTTTTCTTGCTGTAAGAGCGGATCGAAAATAAATATAGTTAACGAATGATTTATGATATTTTCCCCATTACAGCTGCTTTCCTTATTAAAATATACGTTAATTCAACATTTACTACTCATTCCGCTAAAATAATTGTTTATTATTTCAATATGTTTCTTGCAATAAATTATGTTCAGTAATTTATAAACAAGATTTGAAACTATATATTTAATTAGTTTTAAGCTTGTGACGAGGACACATCTTAAATTTCATTTTAGTACAAAAATAGGATAGATAATACAAAATCTTAGAGCAAATTATTTAAAAATAAATAAATAGCGAAAGCGTGTAGTGGGTATTGTAGAATTAGATAACCCTGAAGTCTGCTTGGAATGAACTCTAAGAATGTGGTTCACCAACGCAGCGCCTCGCAGCTCTTCCAATTAAGTGGTGTAATTACGAACGTAAATAAGCTTTGGGAGAAACGTTAGACTATGGAGAGGTAAAAGGAGGGAGAGGGCATATCGTGACTGGTCCGTTACAGTGGTGCAAGAGAAATGGTAAAGATTGTTGTATGTCCTAACTATCAAAAATATACAGACACCCTATTAGTATTATTAAATTCCGGTATTCCCCTGTTAAAAACCATTGCTATAAAATAAACCAATGAGATTAAAAGCTCTAAAATAAATTGCAGCACACGCAAAAATTAACCTAACCCAAGAATAATTAATCATACAAGAAAATAATGAATCGATAGTTCAACTCTCGATCAATGGTAATAATCTACATGTATGCAATGTTCTACTGGATGAAAAAACTACAACATTTAATCAAAACAAAGTTATCGCTAAAAAGATATATGTTATGATAGCCGTGGCATGTATACATGCTTGCCTTAACCGTTTAAAAAGTTAAATTATAATACTTCATTTCTTTCTCAGTTATGGAACATCTATGACATTATCACTTATTACGAACTCTTTTCCCAAACTGAAATTCATATTTCATATAAAATTAATATTATTAATTTCTAATAACCGTCCCAAGCCAATGGCAAAGTTTTGCAATCGACATAAAAACATCAGCGACTAGGAGTATACAGATAAGAGTGAAACATGAATATAGAAAATATTATCAAACAGATCAAACAGAATTTAGATTGTAATAATTAACTTAAAAAAGAAACAAATATTCTTTGCTCATACTAAAAGCGGTCCTTTTCAGGAGTTAACCATCGATATGTACATGTAAGTAACACCCAGTACACCGGGTAACCACTACTTTACCCGGGTACCCCAGTAACTACTTTTTGTTGTTGTTTATACATCATTATAGCCATCCGTCAAGTTTAATCATATCTCATTGCCTATATCCAAATCTTTACCTTAATTTGATCAAAACGTTTTTGTATGAAGTTTATATTAATGAAAAAGAGCCTACTTTAAAATTTAATACCAAAGTCTTCAAAAAATATATGGATGGATGGGAGTAGGGGTTGATCAATTAACTAAAGATTGATATTTATAATTGATAAATCCCAACTCTAATATATGCGTTTCGTAAAAGCGTTTCTTATTTTTTAACCTGTTTACTTTTCCCTACCAAAATTAAAACATCAGTTAAAACTTAGTTTTTTTTAACTTAATAGTCAATTTTAAAGAGGAACTTAGTAGCCAAATATTGTGTTAAGAAGGGAGGGTGGGATGACAAAACTTTGAAATTGTTTGATAGCATAACAAATTGAATAGTTGTCAGGGTAAAAGAAAAACAACTTTACCGTTGTGTATTTGATACAAAGATAATTAATTAAACGTAATTTACCATCATTTTTAGGGTTGAATGTCTTGCACAAGATAAATGTCTTAAAACTATAGTCGGCTCCAAGTAAATGTAAGTCAAGAAGTCACCATCAAGTTATATCATTTAATTTTTTAAGCCACTAAAAGTAGGAAAAGAGCAAAAACCAGATGAATCAAATATAAATTTGAGTAAAGATCCTGTTTCGATTTTACAGAAAACTGGGCGAAAGCCTGGAATATTTTTTTCATCATAGGTGACACAAAAACATATGTTTTCTGTCTGTTCCTTTTTGTTGGCTCGTAAGTTAACCTTTGCCGATACCAGTCCAGAAAACTTTCCGGCCCAGGCCGGAAGATTTTCCGGACTACATACAGGAAACGGGAGTAAACAATCAGCTGGATTTGCAGACACCGAAGTGTAATGCATGTTTAAAGGTTACTTTGAAGAAGAATGTAGTAACAAGTACACTGGCAGAAGTAACAAATGTTTCTTTGTTTATTTTAGGTTATATAGTTTTGAAGGATTGAGAAACGTAGCGGTTGATGCAAGAAATACTTTATGATTAAAAATATGTTTTTCTGAGTAGTTTGATGAAAAGTATAGTACGCCACACGACCAGTAAGTTTTACCGTACTCGCAAGAAAATTTCGCACTCGCCTTGCGGCTCGTGCGGGAACTATCATGCTCGACCGATAAAACAGTACTTTCCGGCCTAGAAACGTAATTTAATATCTTAAGAAGAATATTGCAAGATTTACTATGCGAGGTTGAAAAATATTATAGAAACCTCTGTGCTATTCAGCTCAAATACGTTTTATTACGTTGACTTAGAAATCGGCAGTTTTATCATTATCGGTCAACTTAACAATAATATTCTATTCATCTAAAAAAGTGTTTTCTTATCAATCAATAAAGTGCTTTTTATTGAATTAAGGTCACTTGTTTCAGTGGAAAGGGTTTTACTTGAATAGTTAACAAAGCTCCACCTCATATAAATAACGTTACATTGACTTTGAATCTCTTTGTTTAGAAGAGATTCAAAGTCAATGGTTCGGCTGAAATCCGCTACGCTTGTTGACGACAGATTTTTGTACAGAATGAGATGTCTCAAGAGATTCAAAGTCAATGGTTACATGGTGTAGTAAACGTTGAACTGAACGCTATCGAAACAGAATACTTCTTGGGAACCAGTCGTTTTAGAAGTAATTCTTTGAAACTGTAAATAATCTTGTCTTAGAAGTCCAAAAACTTTTCTCAAACATAGGGGTCTGAAATAAACATCTGACGTGAAGTGAATAAGGCCAAGTAATTCAGGTAAGGATTTGAGCTATTATATTTCCAAAGAAAATTGCTAATATGTGCCGGGAAACTAAATGTAACAGTAAGAAACTGTTTTAATGAGTACTCTTATAGAATAAATATTTTCAATGTACTTTTTACGGTTCTCTTTTTATTTAATATCAAAACCATGAATTTAATTTATGAAAGATTAAGATTTTTAAGATTATTTTTTAGATTTTTTACTAACCTGCATTGAGCAGATTGGTATCGTAATATGTTTCTTCATCCAGCCCAAAGCATCGGAGTAATATTTAGCGAGGGATAATTCATTTAAGGCTGGTTGTAATATAAAAAAAATCTGTTTTTCGGCACCACGAAGTATTTACCATTGTTAATTTTCCTGACTGACTAATAAGTTGAATTAGTCTCTATGCTAAAACTTTGGTTAGTATGATTGCAGTAAACTTGGGCCGTTGGCAACGGCAGTCATAAATTATAAGTACATATTTTTTCGTAAAAAATAAATGATTTTTTAAATTAATTAGATGAGAAAAATTGGTTCATAATACTTGAATAGTTTTCTATTTCAATTAAAAACCAACTTTATAAATTAATTTAGGGACCAAAGGATTTTTACAACTTTCATTTTATAGTCCACATGAAGAACATATGTCCCAAACGTTTATATCTCTCTATAGACAATTAACTCGTAAGCAATGAAGGCAAATCCACTAAACAAAGGTTAATAAAATGGCAATAAACCCTCGATAGGATTTTATTGTTCTTTCTGGGATTCCGAAATAATTAATGGTTGAAAACTTGAGGGGATAATACATAACGTGTCTTTGTCGCCACCTTCTATAAACTTATTTTAAATGTAAAGTTTGTATCAAATCGGTTAACCAAAACCATTTTTAATAATTTCAAAATCCATAACACGGTCCATAGCACGGTAACAATATTAAAAATGTTTGTGTACTTAAAGTTTGCATTATGTAATATTTTGTTATTTTAGGTCGCAGGGTCACTTCACAACATTTTATCAAATATTTTATTGTCTTCAAACTTACTATCCATAGATGACTATAGCATATTCATAGTTTTGTTTGACCACAGCACTTGGCAGTAAATAAATAAGGCTACCGATGTAAGATACAATGCCCTCATTATCATGGACTTTAACAACAATGTGTTTTTCTTTATAGTCTAGTTGAGATATGAAATAAAACACCTTAACCCTAAAAAAATTTCTTTAATAGTTTTTTAATTGGTTTTTACTTCTAATAAGTGTGTTAAATAATATACTAAAAGTCTAATAAAACCGGAGGCTAGGAAATAGGTTTTGCCAATATGGCGTCCTGAAATTTGAAAAAATATACTAAACTTTATTAATTTTCATCATTTTTACATGCATTTTTTGAGATATTGACTCGGTTCCAACACGTATCATTGCTGGGTGGCTAATTCTTTATTTCGTCAGGATAATAATTTTTCGGCCGCCATCTTGGATCCGCCATATTGGATATCAACTTTATTTTTTTAATGTAAAGATGATGTTGTGACACATCATTATGAACTATATTTTTACGCTGATTACAATGCTGAAATCCGTTTTTGAAAATATGCATTCGTTAAAAAGATGTGCATGAATAAAAATTTATCCCTATGCATTTCTTATGGACGTTTCATATGTTCAATATTTTTGGGATTCTTTTTCCTGCTATCTCTCATTATAATAAAGATATGTAGTACGTTTTGGTCTTAAAATACTCAGTGAAATACCGGCTTTAATTTGAGAAATCAATTATCAACATCGGACAAGTGTCAGATGAGCTATGAGGCTCAATTTAACTTAAAAATATTTTTTTTAGAAATTTGTTTTTAGTCAAGTATTAATATCTCCAGTTCCAATTAAGGCATTAAATTTATTTTGGTCTTAAATCACTAAGTAAACTATCAGCTCTCAAGTAAGCTGACGCTCAATAAGATCAGACTAAAGATTATGTGACTTTATGAGCTTTCACTCAACATAAATTCGTTTTACTTGCATAATTTTACATTTCATGAAGGATTTCTTTAGTTGCGAAGAAGACTCAAAACTCGTAAAGGTCTTAATTGACTTAGTAGATTATTGACTTTCATTTAGTTATACATAATTTTAATAGATTGAGTTTCAGGTGAGTTGTGGTTCTAAAACCCATTGAAAATTAAAATTTTCAGACATTCTCGTTTATATAATGACTTATGTCTCCAGTTCCAGGAAAGGTCTGGAGTTACGAATATTTTTAAAAGACTCAATAAAATATCAGCTTTCGTTTGAGACCATGATCATTTGATTCGAGTCGTAATGAGCCTTAAAATTAGTTTACAGCTTAACCGATTTAACGTATCAATATTTTAAATAAAAGTTGACATATAACTGCAAATTTTAAGGCCAAAATGAACCAAAGACTTTATTTAGAACCTGAGAAAAACATACTTAATTAAAAACAAATTTCAGAAAAATTGATTTTTTAATTACATTGAGCATTATAGCTCATCTGTCACTTGTACGATGTTGATGATTAATATTTCAAATTAAAGCTGGTATTTCACTGAGTATTTTAAAGCTAAAACGAACTACATATCTCAAATATAATGCGAGATGTATGAAAAATAAGCCAACAAATATTGAAAATATTAAACATCCGTAACAAATGTATAAGGATAAATCTTTATTTGAGCATATCTATTTAATGAATGCATATTTTCAAAAACGAACTTCAGAATTGTAATCAGCGTAAAAATCTAGTTCATAATGATCTGTCACAACACCATATTTACGTTAAAAAAAATAATGTTGATATCCGATATGGCGAATCCAAGATCGCGGCCGAAAATTATTCTCCTGTCAAAATAAAGGATTAGTCAACCAACAATGATAGGCGTTGGACTCGACTCAATATATTTCAAAAAATGCATGTAAAAAATTATGTGAGGTAATTTTTTCCAAACATGATCCCTTGTTAATTTTTTCAACTATTTATCGATGGTATTTTTTGTTTTTCCTGGGTTGTGCTGTAATTTTTAAGAGGGAAACAAGCAAAACCTTAAAGTATATGTCAGTAGCAAAAAAAAAATGTGTCGAAAATTACCACGGGGAGGGAGGATTTCATATTGGCGGCCCATAGTCTGCAAGTGTTTGACAAAATATTAATATTGGTCGCCATCTTGA
This sequence comes from Flexamia atlantica, assembly GCA_035578135.1. Lineage (NCBI taxonomy): Eukaryota > Metazoa > Arthropoda > Insecta > Hemiptera > Cicadellidae > Flexamia > Flexamia atlantica. The sequence continues at coordinate 50,253,678 of JAQJVK010000001.1, read as the reverse complement.
ATAGACTTCCTGTACTCAGATTTCCTTAGACTTTTTTTAATGGTAAATTAACATAATTCTTAGTCAAAATAACCAATAAAACAATTTAAAGCAATTTTTTTGGGTTGTCTTACGGATTTACTCGACTATTATTTAAATTTCAGATTTTTAGTCTACAATATGCATTATTAAAAACTTTACACGAATTTAGGTATTATTTATTCGAATTTAAAGCTTATTTTTAATTCAACTGTGGAAATATCAAACAAAACAAAGAGTAAAAAATTGTTAATTTATTGTGTTGTTTTTTTTGCTTGTCACATGCCATAGGTCCAAATTTGACATAAGTCAAAAGTATTTAATAACTTGCAGTTATATCATTCCGTTCAGTTTGAATCAAGATAACAAACGCCAGGGACTGTTACACATGCCCGTATTAGATGGATACTCTGTTATCTTTTTATAACACGTTAATCAAACAATGAGGGAGCCGCTTTTGTGTTTATATTCGTTGATATTAGAATATTCCATCTCTTGTCTCTATTTAGAGACAAAATGTTTTTACGACATGTTTTTAGCTTTTGCATGTATTTAAAAATAGCTATTACTACTATCTTTTTCTTCTAAGACTAATGATAAAATTCCTGATTTTCTTTAAATAAGTGATCCTTTTGTTTAGAAACGAGGTACCTCCGCCGAGGATCGCCTTTTTTGCGATCTAAAGCTTTGATGTAAAATAATGCATAAATTACAGATTTTTCAGTATTTAGTGTTTGCGAGTGGATAAAACCGTAGCTGCTTTTAATGGTAACCGGGAACTGCTTATATTTTGCTTTCCATGCCATTTTCTTGCTCCATTTAATTTAATTCTTTTTACCAATGTTCAATTTTACAAGGAAATCCAAGGAAATACCTAAAAAAACCCTGAAAAAGGTGTTGATGTTTAGTTGTAAGTCTTTACGGAATTTCATTTTCACTCTAACAAAATACAAATACGGCACTAACTTTACAATATCACGTACCGTAAATTATACTTTCGCTTAAAAACTTTGCAATTTTGTTATTTGTACTGCTGCTGATATATTAGGACCAAGACCATGAAAATACTAGTGCTTTGTATAGATCTCTCGAAGATAGGGAAAATTGCGTTAAAGTCAACGATGGACGAAAAATTGAGTTTTGAATAATTAATGTGGGTCGTTGTAAGTTTTTGTGTTAACTGTAGTCAAAAGTCGCGATTGTGAGATGTTTCAGTTAGGGCTGGAGGTTTATAGTGACGAGGGTAACTGATGCGTTCAGATAATGTCAATCTCGTCTTCGAAGACTTAATCTTAATTTTCCTTGCTGGAATGTTGAACTTTCGAATTAATGTAAGGCGCCTGGCTCGCAACTTTGATAAACTATTATACACTTACACTTCCCATATTTAAGAACAAAAAAAATTAAAGTGAACAAGTATAACGATTATAGATTTTTTTTTAAATCAATCATTGCCTTAACTCGTTTACAATTTAACTTCATCTAGGAAAGTGTCTCAAGGAGTCTTCGTATTCTACTTTTCTCCAAACCTGACAAACTAAAATTGTCAAAAAAAGAAAGTTAATTTATTTTCATTTGAAAAATAAAGTATACCGAACTGCTCCTTTTGGTGCAATAGTGATGACAAATGTTGCAGCACTTAGATAATTTTATATTAGGATTTTTTCTGAATATGGTGCCATTCAAGAAAATTATAAAAGATCGATTGACTTTATTTTACTTGACCCATCTTGCACGCCATCTTTAAACTTTTATGAAAATTAATTGTTATAAAAATATCAGTTAAGCATATAATTGTTTTATTTCAATAGTAATACATGTTAAGTGTAATAAATAAAGAGTTTACATGTTTTACTGGGATTTTTAAGCAATTTATGATGTCCCGTTTAACAATCGCGTATTTCACACTTCAATTTGATTGTCATATCAAGAGTAATTAATGGTTCGAAGGCTTTACTTGATAAATCTGTCATTTATCATTTAATTCAATGTGGTTTATTCTTCTTTATTCAATACGCATGGTGTCATTTTATCTGCTTGAAATTAATTAGAAATTTAAACTATTAAAATAATAATTTCCTTCCAATTTTAAATTATTTTTAGGGAGTAGACTATTTATTGCTATTGGTATTTTATGTAAAAGGCACCTTGCTCTTAACTTACGATAATATAACAAAATATCCCCTTTGCAGCAGACCGTGATATTTTTTGCAAATTTCAAATATATATCAGAAATCAGAAATTATTTATTGTTATAAAACATTTTTACAAATGCATTAACAATCGTCAATATACATGTGCATTACATGGCAAAGCAACATAACACATGGTGAAGCTACAATAAACATATACAAATAAACACATACATGAAATACAGAAATCACAGATAGGCTGCCCACTAATAGTAAAGAAATCGTCAATTTTATATGAACATTAAAATCAATATTGTCCCTAACATATATTGCAGCACCACCACGTATCACATTGGGCATACCATAAAAAGAAGCGATTGTATAGCCATGTATACATAAAAATTGAGCATCAATGACATTGATATATATATATATATATATATATATATATATATATATATATATATATAAATGTGCAGTAGGCTACTCAAATCATTTAAATTTGTATCCTTCAACATTGTGTACAGCAAATTTAACATGGGCGTTATATGGGAAAATAGAGTTTTATGTTTATTACTGTAAAACTACCAAAGATAGAAGGGGAGTATAAATCGAAAAATTGTAGGTTTTTGCAAGACCTTTAAAATGATATCCTATTTATCATATGCTGATATTTAATTTTTTTAATTTTCAGTGCTACCATTTATAAAAAATTACATTTTTAAAGAAAATATTTATTTTTTTTAGCGAATTTCCCCTATAGGGAAGAAGCTATTACCGTAGGTCTCATGGTAAGACCTAAGCTCGGGACCACTATAACTTTTCGTTTTGGGGCCCCCAGAAGCAAAAAACACTATTCGTTCGAATTTATATATATATATATATATATGTGTCTGTTAGCACGATAGCGGCCGCAAAAATGGTCCGATCTTTATGAAATTTGGTACGGACATGTAAAGTGGTAATCAATTGGACGAGTTCGTGAACCAGCCCGATCGGACCACCGGAAGGGGGGGGTAAAGGGGGATAAACCCCCCCCAAAAATGGGTTTTTTCGAGTTTTTTACATAGAAAAATAAAATTTATCAAATTTTTGTGGGCACCATTGAATTCAGCTCAAAAAAACAAATAATTTAGTATTTTGAATCACTGCTCTATGCCCATTGGTTACCGAGATATTGAAAGTGGTAAACACAGTACGTTGTCCCAATGTTAACCTTATGGGAAATAAGTAAAATTCTATATCTCGCTTATTTCTCAACATATCTTGATAAAACTTGGTAAATGGCTTCTTCTAGTTCAGATCTACTAAATATTGAATTAAAACTATCCAGTTTTAGTATACCTGTAGCAGCAAACCTGCATACTCATTTCCCATGTTATTCTTATGGAGCTTAACAAAACATGTCAAATCTTGCTATGTTTGCTTGAAATACGTGTTTTGCATTTGAAATTCGCTGAGTATGCAGGTCTGCTGCAACGGGGGTATTTAATGTTGGCATGTTGCATATCAAATTAAAGCTGAGTTTACAAGGATTAAGAATTTTCAAACAGAACGAAAAAACCTTCAGTAGTTCTCAAGATACAGGGTATTCCGTAAATACCAATATTTTGCACAAAAACGGTATATCATTTTAAAGGTCTTGCAAAATCCTACAATTTTTCAATTTATACTCCCCTACTATCTTTGGTAGTTTTTCAGTAATAAATAAACAACTCTATTTTCCCATATAACGCCCATGTTAAATTTGCTGTAATCAATGTTAAAGGATGCAAATTTAAATGCTTTGACAACTGCACATTTAACATGGGCATTATATGGGAAAATGGAGTTTTTTGATTATTACTACAAAACTACTTATAGGCCAGTAAAATTAGATCAAAAAATTGTCATGCCTGGAAAATATTCCTGAAAAGCTGGAAATCGTCTTAATCTTTCCGTTTTACATCCAAGTATATGAATTTGAAGTTTGTCCCATTTTTCCTAGTGTGCTTTCGACCTGAGGGCCACAAAATATGGTCCGGTTACCATTTTTTATTCTTTTGTAAATAAGTAAAAAAACCGTTTATTCTACATTAAAAGTTTAAGTACAAGAATTGTAGAGGACAAAATTCTTCATTTATTGAGTAGCTTCTGATAAAGATACTTTGAATAGTAATTGATTATGGTAAGTTAAATAAAGGGTTTTGGCGAATGTCTCTTTTAAGTAAATAGCTATTACTGTAGGTCCAAGGTAATCCCTAAGCCCGAGACCATGATAACTTTTAGTTTTGAGGACCTCAGAAGCAAAAAACCCATACATTCAAATCTATATAAATATATATGTATCAATATAGACGTATATTATAGTATATATATACTTATGTACGTGTTTCCTCGATAACCCTCGCACAAATGGTCCGATCTTAATAAAATTTTGCATGGGCGTGTAAAGGAGTAATTATTCACACATGATCTAAAACCAGCCCGATCGGACCATCGGAAAGGGTGGTGAGGGGGTAAACCCCAAAAAATGGGGTCTATTGAATTTTTCATGTAGAAAAATTAAAATATTCTAATTTTGGTTTATACAGTTGAATTCAGCTTGAAAAAAACAAATAATTTAGTATTTTGAATCATTGCTCTATGTCCATTGGTTACCGAGATACTGAGAGTGGTAAACACAGTACGTTGTCCCAGTAATGTTAACCTTATGGGGAATAAATAAAATTGTATATCTCCTTTATTTCTGAACATATCTTAATAAAATTTTGGTATGTGGCTTCATCTAGTCATGATCTACTTGATTATAGCGTAAAATCCACAAATTTATATATTCTTGAGGCAGCAAACCTGCGTATTCACCTTCCCAATGTTAACCTTATGGGAAATCAATGAAATTGAACACCTTCATTATCTCCCTATATATCTTAATAATACTAGTTATGTGGCATTATCTAGTTAAGGTCGACTTGATTACGGTAAAAAATCCCCAAGTTTATAGATTCTGAGGCAGTAAACCTCATTTCCCCATTAATGACCTTATGGAAAACAATAAATGAGTATAGCTTGCTTATTTCTCAACGTATCTCGTTGAAACTTGGTATGTTACTTAGTGAGATAGACCTCAACTAGATGTTGCACAAACAAAGTTTTATCAAAATTGAGAGATAAGGAAGGTGTTCAATTTTATTTATTTTCCATAAGGTTAACATAGCTGGAACAACGTACTGTGTTTACCACCACACTCAGCCTCTCGGTAACCAATGGACGTAGAGCAATGATTATTCAAAATACTAAATTATTTGTTTTTTTCAAGCTGAATTCAACTGTATAAACCAAAAATAAGAATATTTTAATTTTTCTACATGAAAAATTCAATAGACCTCATTTTTGGGGGTTTACCCCCCTCACCCCCCCTTTCCGATGGTCCGATCGGACCCATCGGACCACATGGTTTTAGATCATGTGTGCATAATTACTACTTTACACGTCCATGCCAAATTTTATTAAGATCGGACCATTTTTGCGAGGGTTATCGAGGAAACAAATACATAAGTATATATATTTATATACATCTATACTGATACACATATATTTTATATAGATTTGAATACATGGGTTTTTTGGCTTCCGAAGACCTCAAAACTAAAAGTTATCATGGTCTCGGGCTTAGGGATTACCATGAGACCTACAGTAATAGCTATTTCCCTAAAAGAGAAATTCGCCAAAACCCTTTATTTAACTTACCATAAATCAATTACTATTCAAAGTATCTTTATCAGAAGGTACTCAATACATGAAGAATTTTGTCCCTCTACAATTCTTAAACTTTTAATGTAGAGTAAACGGTTTTTTACTTATTTACGAAAGAATAAAAAATGGCCCATTTCCAGCTTTCCGGGAATTTTGTCCAGGCTCAATCTTTATTTGACTGGCCTATTAAGATAGGAGGTGAGTATAAATTGAAAAGTAGTAGGTTTTTGCAAGACCTTTAAAATAATATCCGATTTCACATATGTTGCCATTTAAAATTTTTGATTTTCAATGCCACGAGCATTTATAAAAAATATTTTTTTTAAATATGTATTTCCTTTTAATTTGGCATGCTGCATATCAAATTAAAGCTGAGTTTACAAGCATTAAGAATTTTCAAACAGAACGAAAAAACCTTCAGTAGTTCTCAAGATACCCAGGGAATCTTGCAAATCTTTCTTTATTGTAGCAGGTCTTCTAACGTTTCCATCCATTTATATTTTTAACACTGTTAATTTTCTGAACAGAACCCCAAGCATTTTCAAGATCTGTTGCTTCGTTTACAGCATAAAACAAGGAGTAGAAACAAATTCAAATTCAACACCACAACACCTCATTTTTCAAAAAACAGATGTTTTACAATGCTGTGGTATTTTTTAATGCCCTCCCTGACCTCCTCAGGATTGAACCCAACCAAAATAATTTAAGTTCCAACTTAAGAAATTTCTGGTATCGAAATGCTTTATAACATTGGGGCTTGTATGACAATTAGAAGTAGTTTTATATTTAATATATAACCCATTGTATTCTTATACTTGACTCATGCCAATGCTGTAAAATGTTATATATGGCAATAAAGAATTATTTGATTTGATTTGATTTGAGACACAGGGTATTCCGTAAATACCAATATTTTGCACAAAAACGGCCGCCATTTTTAAAATAATAAAGATAATTGAGTTCTGTTTTCACTAAATTGTTTATCTTGCTTAGACTTTAAAATGATGTATAAAATGGCATATGTGTATATTTGAAAATTCCGAGATTCGAACCCATGACCCCCGGTTTTTGGAACACCCTGTATTTTAAAAAGCTTAAAATATTTTACGTTGTTCCTTAGGTATGATATAGACGGGAAATGTTTTGTTTCGTCTTTGCATGTTAAGCCGTTCGCCTATAATCTGTTGTGGACGGCTTAGAAGACTCACCCTGTATATAACTTCTATCCAAAATAGCGAGATTGACATGTTTTTTAATCTCCATAAGAATAACATAGGGAAGGAGTATGCGGGTTTGCTGCAAAAGGTATGTTTAAACTTGGTGACTTTAATTCTATATTTAGTTGATCTTGACTAGAAGTAGCCAAATGCAAGTTTATGAAGAAACGTTGAGAAATAAAGTAGATTTCAGTTTTTTATTCTCTTAAGGATAACATGGGGAATGAGTATGTATGTTTGCTGCCACAAAAATGGAAATTTCGGGGATTTTAGACTAAATACATTAGATCTCATCTAATTTCAGCGATAAACCAAGTCTTGTTAATATATGTGAAGAAGCGAGATATAGAATTCTACTTATTTCCCATCAAGTTAACATTAGGACAACATACTGTGTTTACCACTTTTAATATCACTGTAACCAAATGGACATAGAGCGATGATTCAAAATACTAAATTTTTTTCGACCTGAATTCAGTGGCGCAAAGCAAAATTGGATTATGTTTATTTTCCCTATGTAGAAAACCCAAAATACCCCCATTGCAGCAGACCTGCATACTCAGCGAATTTCAAATGCAAAACAACATATTTCAATCCAACATAGCGAAATTTGACATGTTTTGTAAGCTCCATAAGAATAACATGGGGAATGAGTATGCAGGTGTGCTGCTACAGGTATATTAAAACTGGGTGGTTTTAATTCAATATTTAATAGATCTTAACTAGAAGAAGCTATTTACCAAGTTTTATTGAAATATGTTGAGAAATAAGCGAGATATAGAATTTGACTTATGTCCCATAAGGTTAACATTGGGATAACGTACTATGTTACAATGCTGTGGTATTTTTCCTTCTACTAACCATCTATTATAATGACCCTTTTATGATTTTTTTCTAAATCCTTCATTCATCCTTTCAATATCTTGGTAACCAATGGACATGGAGCGTGTTTCAAAATACTAATTTGTTTGTTTTTTTGAGCTGAATTCAATGGTGCCCACAAAAATTCGATAAATTTTATTTATCTATGTAAAAAACTCAAAAAACCCATTTTTGGGGGGGTTTATCCCCCTTTACCCCTCTTCCGGTGGTCCTATCGGGCTGGTTCACGAACTCGTCCAATTGATTACCTCTTTACATGTCTGTACCAAATTTCATAAAGATCGGACCATTTTTGCGGCCGCTGTTGGACTAACAGACATATTTCGTGCTATTTCGTGCTAACAGACACACACACACACACACACATATATATATATATAATTCGAACGAATAGTGTTTTTTGCTTCTGGGGGCCCCAAAACGAAAAGTTATATTGGTCCCGAGCTTAGGTCTTACCATGAGACCTACGGTAATAGCTCCTTCCCTATAGGGGAAATTCGCTAAAATCCATTTTTTTGGGATTCATCCCCTCATTATCCCCCACCTTACGGTGTTCTTATCGGACTGGTTTACTAACTTGTCCAATTGATTACCACTTTACATGCCTGTACAGAATTTCATAAAGATCGCACCATTTTTACGGCCGCTATCGTCTTAACAGACATATGGATATTTATAATTTATATATTTACATATATAGGGACCCGAAAACGAAAATTTATTATGGGTTTGGGCTTTGGTCTTACCATAAAACCTACGGTAATAACTTCTTCCCATAGGGGAAATTAGCTAAAAGTTTTACCCCATCCCCTTCTTTTTCACCCCATATCCCCTTTTTATACTTTCCCTAAAAACAAATAGTATTCCCCTATATTTAATGTTCTCCCTATATTCTTCAAATTTGGATCTGCCTTCATCGACGTTTTTGCAAGTTGAGTTTTATTTTTTACGGCCTTAAATTGCTTACATTTTAGGGTCTCTACCAACCATCTATTATAATGACGCTTTTATGATTTTTTTTCTAAATCCTTTATTCATCCTTAAAGTCGATGTATTTCTCAGACAGGGTTATCTGAAATAATGATAATAACTCCAGTCATGCAAAATATGATAAAACCTTGAATTTATGTATTTGTCATGGAAACCAACAATATTTCATTGTTTATAATATTCTTAGCGTTCTTAGGGGATGGCCTTTGATGGAAGTAGTGAAATTCTTAAAGGTAAGCGTACCTCAAGCTATACCACATTTTAGAGGTCTTTGAACGTTGATCACAGCAGTGCAAACCCGGCTGCAAAAGGTGGGATCAACAAAAAATTACAGCTTTTCAAAATGTTGATAAGACATAATTCAATGTGATAATCCCTTTGACCAGCCGTAGCTTTGGGTTGGATCAACCTTTTACGATCGGGTTTGCACTACTGTATTCTATTTGTAAAGTCCTTCAAAATGAGGTAGGCCTATAACTCGAGGTATGCTTAACTGAAATAATTCCAATACTTCTACCACGAGCCATCCCCTAGGAATGGCGAATAATTATAAATATCAAAATATTATGATTATAATTTTTCATAACAAATATATCAATGCAAATTGTTGTTTAATTCTGCAAGATACTTTCGGAGCTATTACCACTATTCCAGACTCTTTCCAACATTTTAGTAGTAAAATATTAAAACTAGCTGATCATCACGGTTTCACCCGTGGAAAAACAGAAAAACTTACTTGGATTCATGATTTTATATCTAGGTTGCCATAACAACTTCATAAGCGAAGTTCCCCCTATAGGGTCGAAATCAAATGAAATTCGCTTTTTAGAAGCTTGCTGTTTAATTTCAAAAATACTTACGCTAGTTTTAATTCGTCTAAAACCTTTTCATATGAGCATTTTCAGGAAATAAGTTTCAACCATTCCAGTGCTCTAGTTTTTCCGTGAAAAGCGGTCTAAAGTGTGATGTTGAGCGTTACCAACAGACAGAGTGACAGAAATTGAGATAAGGCTTGATTCGGATTCTTTGTCCTTCAAAACGCAAAAATAACTAATAATTTTATAATTCTGAGCAATGTACAGACAAAACTCTAATTCTATTTATATTTTTATTTATATAGATTTTAGGAGATGTAACTTATTTTTGGATTATCCTCTGCAACTGGGTTTGTGACGTTGTATTAATTTCTTAAAGACCTTTAAATTGAGATACTTATCAGGGTATGCTTGCAATTAAGAATTTTTAGACTTCCATCGTGGACAAAATGAGCATGTAACCTGCCATTTATTCACATCTAAATGTTTTTTATTCTGTCAAATACACAATTGCAAAGTTTTATAACATTTTTATCATTATTCAAAGAGATATTTAAAATATTCCAGACTTTGCGTAACCCTGTATACTTTACTAATGTTGAGACTTTCATTTTTTACTTGTCAATAGCGAAGTGTCCATAAGGCGTACTGATATTATTTTAATAATATAGTATATTTTATACTTTAACCACATTCGATTCCATTTAACTTTTGGACCAAGCAGTCATTTTTATCGTTTAATCTAAAATAATTTGAGAAATTAATATATGAAATATATAACGATAGTCAATAACAAAAAATGTACTTGGCCTCACACTCGTTTCCTTTGCAGGAGGTCGGCATTTAAGCAAGTACTATAATATTATAATACATAGATTATACCCTTTGATAAAGGGGCTTGAGTAGCCTAATTAATTTCAACTGGATCGACTAAAATAGGGGGATTTTTTTGATCATTTACCTAATCTGAATAATTCCAATCCCAAAGCAAAAACTGGCAAAACCTTCTGATCAGACTGTCAATTCCGTCCAAGTGGGATATTGGGTGACTGGAAAAATCTTTAAATTACTAATCAAACCCGTACATTTATTTTATAAAATAAATCTTCTCTCCGTGAAAACACTTTACATTTAGCTGAAAGTTAATGAGTTTGCCATCTATTTTTTATCTATCACTTTAATATATAAAGTTTCCCTGAAAAATAATTCAAAAGGATAGGTTTTCCGTTTTTTAATGTGTTCTTTGGCAGTGTCATCTTATTGTGTTTTAGACGACAATCAAAGAGCCAGAGAGCAGTAAACTGTATAATCCACCTCCTGGCTAGGTTAGTTCTTGCTGATGCGCTAATACTTCGCTAACTTATCTGTTATCGTAGTTTGGACGCTTGGGCAAACAAATGCATTAGCATCTCATATTTATGCATCTTCATTCATGAGAGTTTAATGAAGATATAATTGTTGACATTTTTAGAGTTAGACTGTCTAATAACATAATTCAACGATTTACAAAAAATCCGTATCAAAATAATGTACCTTGTTGTATGAAGCTAACTGAATAGCTGAAACAAGTTTTTTATTCTATTATCCTATACTCTTATAGGAGCAATGTTATCGTGCGTGCCACGCGTGTATGTTTGCACAACGATCTCAAAAACGGCTCCGAGGATTTCCTTCAAAGTCTGGAAATAAATAATTTATGACTGAAAAACGTGTTCTATGCAGATAACTCGGCCAGAGAAAATCTAATAACGTAATAAAACGAATTTTAAAGTTGTTAAATTTTAACATTGCCCTAATGAGTTGCCGTGATAGCAACGAAATAAACAAGGAAAGTGTAAACAAATGAAGTAATCATAACAGCTGCTTGCAAACTACAGCCATCTAGGGAGAATACAGCGTGTAGCCTAAATACTGCATAGAGTAATAACAATATTTTTATTTATAAATGTTATGATGTTGAAATGTTTGAAAGTAATAAGATGAACTAATAAACATGAAAAAATACCGAGCAAGGCTCGGTCCACCAGGTACTATAGTTTAGATAGAAGGACGGAAATGAAGAAAGCTCAGTTTTACTGCATATACAATATTTGGATTTGGATTTTGTATGTTGTTTGACTAGTATGCATCACATCTTGTGACAATGGTTCTTCTGGGAGCTCCTAATATGATAAATGAGGCTCTAAAGGTTCTTTGTACACGACCATTCACGTAATATAAAGCTTTGTTGCTTATTTTTTAAGTAAAGAGAAATAAATTATAAATAAAATTAAGTTAAAAATTATTTACCTGCACCAAAGGTCTCACAAAGGTTGCTCTAAAGGCTCTTCGTACACGACCTTTCATGTAATATAAAGCGTTTTTGAATAGTTTTAGCGAATTTCCCCTATAGGGAAGAAGCTATTACCGAAGGTCCCATGGTAAAACCTAAGCCCGAGACCATGATAACTTTTCGTTTTGGGGCCACCAGAAGCAGAAAACACCATTCGTTCGAATATTTAGATATATATATATATATTTGTCTGTTAGCACGATAGCGGCCGGAAAATGGTCCGATCTTAATGAAATTTGGTACAGACATGTAAAGTGGTAATCTCTCGGACGAGTTCGTAAACCAGCCCGATTGGACTACCGGAAGGGGGGGTAAAGGGGGATAAACTCCCCCAAAATGGGGTTTTTTGAGTTTTTTACATGGGAAAATCAAATTTATCGAATTTTTGCTAGCACCATTGAATTCAGCTCAAAAAAACGAACAATTTTGTATATTGAATCACCGCTCTATGTCTATTGGTTACCGAGATATTGAAAGTGGTAAACACAGTACGTTGTCCCAATGTTAACCTTATGGGAAATAAGTAAAATTCTATTTATCATTTACTAGCAGAACCCGTGGCTTCGCTCACGATAAAAATTATCTCCAACCTTGATATGAAGAATCTAGAGGACTGAATAGAAAATATTTATATCAAGGAATATGTCATGTAGAGATATGTTTGCTCCATGGCGGAATGTAGGATAAAATGTAGACACCACAGTAGATAGTAAAGGTTTTCTTTTCACCGTTATAACTCGAAAACGGCCGGACCGATTTTAACACCAAATGTGTCGATTTTAAGGTACTTCTTTGTAGATTTACCATTACGTCCATGGATTGTCTAGTAGGGCATCAATTAAGTATAGTAAAGGGCTGAATGTTCGAAACAGTTTTGGTGCTATCCGTGAGCAGTATTCCAAACTCGAATCACTTAGTTTTTAACTTAAAATATGGGCGGGTAGTAATAATTTAACATCAACCACTGATTGCAGCATTTGTTTTTCCGTGAAAAGCCGGGACACCGTCGAATTAGATGAAAAAGGAATTTGCCACATTATTGTAACTGGCATGATTGTAATTCAAAACATAAAGACCGGCCTAAGGAAATAACTATAGCTCCCGCTGCCTAAAAAGATGGTACCACATAATGAGCTTATGATTGAACGTATAAGGTACGAAACTAAACCAAATGTAACTTTTATATAGTACGAATAACCTAACAAAATCATCAAAACAACCATAAAACTATGATAAAAGGAATCGAATTATAAATCAGCTGTAACAACGTATCCGTTTGTGAAGCTAATATGCTTGATTCAATAAAATTTGAAATTTAAACAAAAGATCATCCATTACATTAACATGGGGCATTTTCAAATCTTCAGCTCCACCAAAAACCTCTAAAAACCTCGAATTAAAAAAATCCGTTCTTGGTGAATGCCAACACTCTGTAAGGAACGTACATGCAAATTTTCAAGGTTCTAGGTTAAGTAGGTTTGGCTGTACAATGATAGGTCAGTGGTATCTGACAAAAATATAGTAAAAAGATAGTATAAATATAACTTACAATCAGGGATTTGTATAATTTATAAATTTTTACATAAATAGATCAAAGAATCATATCATTTCAGCACATTCTGTTTGTGACTGAAAAACCACTGTCCTTTTCTCTTTCCATCTTACCGGGATTTAGTCTCAAGACTCAGCCACAAAAGGCAGTAGGGCCTATGCTCTTCACGTTTAAAACTGCCTACGTCGAATCATACGAAACACCAAATCATCGGACAGGCATAGATGTAGGAAAAAAGTATTAGGAACGCCCATATGGAAAAATTATATATTTAAATATATTTAAAATATATTTAAAAGGACCAAAATATATATAAAATATATTATAAAATATATATTATTTTAGTTTATATTTAAAATATATTTGAAATATTTCTCAGGATGTATTTCAAATATATTTAATGAAATATATTTAAGGAATATATTTTGAAATATATAATATATATATTTCAATTCAAGTAAGAGTATATATTATGAAATACTGTTAGTGAAATATATTTGAAATATATTCTTGCATATATTTCAAATATATTTAGTGAAATATATTTTTGAAATATATTTTGCAACACATTACAAATATATTAAAACTGAAGTAAGACATATATATTACGAAATATTGTTAGTGAAGTATATTTTAAATATATTTGTGTATATATTTAAAATATATTTAATGAAATATATTTTTGAAATATATTTTGCAATACTTTACAAATATATTAAAACTGAAGTAAGAAAAATATATTACAAAATACTGTTAGCGAAATATATTTGAAATATATTCTTGAATATATATAAAATATATTTAATGTAATATATTTTCGAAATATATTTTGCAATACATTACAAATATATTAAAACTGAAGTAGGACGAATATATTATGAAATACTGTTAGTGATATATATTTTAAAATATATTCTTGTATATATATAAAATATATTTAATGAAATATATTTTGCAATATATTACAAATATATTAAAACTAAAGTAAGACATATATATTACAAAATACCGTTAGTGATATATATTTTGAATATATTTACACCATATATATTTTATAACATATAATTATGAATACCGGGTGTCTCATGTAAAGTGAACCAATAGCTAACTTTTTATTATAAATCTGGTAAAGAACTTCTTATGGGGCACTTCCCTTGATTTTTAACGCTGGTTTTTGGAGTCACTTCGAAAATTAAAAATATGGCTACCATTTTCCAATATGGTGGACAACTTTGATTTTTCTTATGGAACACCTTATATTTTAGGGTGTTTTTTGGATTTTACGCTTAATTTTAAGAACTTTAACCTTTATTATTTTTTCCTAAACCCAATGGTTGAGGAGGTATGAACAGTTAAAGTTAGATTTTTTCTTATTTAAAATGCATTGGGACATTTTTGGTAGTCTGTATATCGAAAACGGTTGGGTTTAATACAAAATACCAAAGAATAAAAGTGCCTAAAATGTTAGTTTAGTTGAGTTTTAACTATAAAATCATTTTAGTCGAGATTTAATCGTGGAAATGTGTTAGTTTAAATATGATTTTACTCCATATGATTTTTTTTTTAATTCAGGAATGACACAGTTAAACGGACACAATACATTTTAAAGGGGGAAAATGAAACGTTAACTGCTCATATCTCCTGAACCATTGAGTTTAGGAAAAAATAGAAAGAATAAAAAGTTCCTAAAATTAGGCGTAATAGTTAGGAATATGTCTTAAGTTCCTAAATTAGGACATATAAGGAGGTGGAATATCGTTACGATGTTGCTGTGCCGCCAAGGTAGCCCATTTTGAACTTTATGAAATTGCTAAAGAAAAATTCAAAATGCAACCTTTTAATCATGTATAAAACAGTTACATAAGCTTATTGTTTCATAACAATATTTTGCCTCAAAACCCTGAAGTTTTTTTATAGATACCCTAACATAATTACCAAACATACATAATATATGAAGTAAACATAATTACATAATATGAAGTAAACATAATTACACGAATATAGATGAAAACTTAAAAGTACTGACCAGAATGTACTCATATAAAAATGACAAAGAAAAATTACATGTAAAATAATTGATATTTCTTAGTAAATTTTTATGCAATCCTATACTATATTAGATTTTTTATATTTAACGAAACGCTATTGAAATACATCTCAATATATTGTCACCCAACACATAAAGTAATGCCCAATGCTAAATCAGATTATGTACGATTAACAAAGCATCTACTGTATGAGACTTTTAAAATTGCGGAAGTAAAAATAGCCTATGGAACTAAAAAATAATAATAATACATTTGATTTATAAGCGATCACAAGCAACAGCAGAAAAGAAAAAAGATGACTTGACGAAAGCAGGGGAGTGTATAAACTTAAATGTTGGAACTGCGATGCGGTAACATCTATTTTGGACAAACTTTAGAATAAATTTTCATTTAAGATACAAAGAACATTTACAGTCTTCACCAACTCCTATGACAAACTTTAAGTACGCAACGTGCGTTAGATACAACAGCAACTATTTAATTACTGAATGCTGTCCATTAAAAATAGACTAGTGTTACAACGCAAAAGCATTGAAACCCCAACTCCAAAAGGAATCAGCGTTCCCAAACAGTTTTAGATCCTAAGTTGCGCCGTGCCACCCATGAGTCGAATTAGACGAGTGGGTTAAGGCGTAGGATAGGTTAGGATAGGATATAGGCGCTTAGGTTATTTAATTTGTATATTTAAATATATTTCAATATATATTTCAAATATATGACGTTTTATTCTAAAATATATTATTATATATTTTTAAAAATATATTTTAAATATATATTTTTCCATATGGGCGCCTCCAGGAAAAACGATAACTCCCGCTACCGAAATATAGATGGTGCCACTTAACTCATTAATGGTGGATTTTATCTAAACTAAATGTAACCTTTATATAGTACATAATTATGTCCTCGAAACAAATCAACAAAAATCAATGAAGCCATGATCAAAGAAATCAATTTATTATCATCTGTATCAACGTATACATTTCCGAAGCTAACAACCAGCTGTCTATATATATTGTTTCATGAACATTACAAATGTAAACAAAAATCGTCCAACATACTTTTAAATGGAAAATTTTTAAAACTTCGGCCTCGCCAAAAACCCCTTTATACTACGAATTTTGTAAAATCCGTTCTTAGCGGATGCCTACGCCCTAAGAGGAACATCCATTCAAAGTTTCAAGGTTCTAGGTTAAGTAGTTTGGGCTGTGCGATGATTATACTGCAATGTCTACTTTTCAAATTACTGATCGGCAAAGTTAAGATTGATCACCTTAACGGAATTTCTTGGGAGGGATGCGCGCCCCTGCCCGGCCGATACCATTTGTGAAGCATGGCTGCGTGCATTTTGCCTTGCCAGATTTGCAGGCGCTAAACGTAATTCAAGTTAGTGGTCGGCATGGCCTACGTGACTAATTGCGGGTCCATTTCGCTGGCCCGGCCATGATCGAAAATCAATATTTCAAACATACCACGATTTAATACTCAATTAGTACTATTTAGTACCCGAATACTAGATTTAGTACTCCAAGCATTACCGAGTTATTAACAATAGTATGATGCCGGGCCAGGGAAATGCTAGCCCGGCCATGTCAGAAAACGCGGATTTCAACGGTGCCACGATTTAATACTCAATTAGTACTATTTAGTACCCAAGTAATAGATTTAGTACTCCAACCATTACCGAGTTATTAGCCATTACGAATTATGGGGGCCGGAAATGCCAACCCGGCTATGTATGAAAATGCGGATTTCAACGGTGCCACGATTTTATACTCAATTAGTACTATTTAGTACCCAAGTAATAGATTTAGTACTCCAACCATTACCGGGTTATTAGCCATTACGAATTATGGGGGCCGGAAATGCCAACCCGGCTATGTATGAAAATGCGGATTTCGACGATGCCACGATTTAATACTCATTTAGTACCATTTAGTACCCAAGTATTAGATTTAGTACTCCAACCATTATCGAGTTATTAGACATAACGTATTATAGGGGCTGGAAATGCCAACCCGGCTATGTATGAAAATGCGGATTTCGACGGTGCCACGATTTAATACTCATTTAGTACTATTTAGTACCCAAGTATTAGATTTACTACTCCAACCATTACCGAGTTATTAGCCATAACGTATTATAGGGGCCGGAAATGCCAACCCGGCTATGTATAAAAATGCGGATTTCGACGATACCACGATTTAATACTCATTTAGTACCATTTAGTACCCAAGTATTAGATTTAGTACTCCAACTATTATCGAGTTATTAGACATAACGTATTATAGGGGCCGGAAATGCCAACCCGGCTATGTATTAAAATGCGGATTTCGACGGTGCCACGATTTAATACTCATTTAGTACTATTTAGTACCCAAGTATTAGATTTACTACTCCTACCATTACCGAGTTATTAGCCATAACGTATTATAGGGGCCGGAAATGCCAACCCGGCTATGTATGAAAATGCAGATTTCGACGGAGCCACGATTTAATACTCATTTAGTACTATTTAGTACCCAAGTATTGGATTTAGTACTCCAACCATTACCGAGTTATTAGCCATAACGTATTATAGGGGCCGGAAATGCCAACCCGGCTATGTATGAAAATGCGGATTTCGACGGTGCCACGATTTAATACTCAATTAGCACTATTTAGTACCCAAGTGTTACATTTAGTACTCAAACTATTACTGACTTATTAGCCATAACGTATTAGGGGCCGGGCATGTTAGCCTGGCCATGTAAGAAAAAGCTTATTTCATCGGTGCCCCGATTTCATACTCATTTAGTACTATTATTAACAGAGTATTATATTTAGTACTCTAACGATGTAATTGAATTAATTTTTCCAGCCCCAATTTATTTACCATTTCCGTTAAGGCACTGAGATAGAACTCTAGTGATCCTTTAAATTTTCAGTTTTTTATAAACCTACCATTAATTGTAGACGTAATACGAACAACACATTATAATGAAGCAGCCTCAAACGTAATTTATCAATTAATAATTATTATTGGACAAATTAATATCAGTGTGGGTTTGTACTTCAAGACTTGATACATTTTAATGTTTACTTAATTTTTATCAAACTACTGGGAACAATTCTTTATTCTTTCGGTTTGTCAATCGTATAAATTCAATTTGTTTTTAACCGTATCGTAAGGTTTGATTTACTGATAAAAATCAATAATTATAAATTATATTAAGTTGAATAGCAAATAGTTTCAACCGTTTTCCATTACAATTATACTGACAGAATAGTCATATAGAGGGGAGTACATAACACACCTGGTGATAAGTGAACCGAACGAGGCAAGAGACTGTTATTAAGAATCTTGGCTGCTAATAAAACTATTATTAAAGCTATATGAAACGAAGAACTAATGTTTTACGCTTTCTGTAATATGTACGAATCTTAAGATTGGTCTGCTACCTTTACAATTCTAAAATTTGTTGGTCAGTTATAAGTTGTCATTTGTCTCTTCAGTGTCACCATTTTATGTTAAATAAGCTTCTCTTGCTCGCCCAATAAAAAGGTAAGAATTTCACTTACTGTTTAGTTAAATTTCGCTTATTTATAATCCAAGTAGCCATTATATATAAGTGACAAAACTTGTTGAACATTTTATGCTTTATTCGATACATCAATCAATCATTAATCTACATGTAATCGTGTAGCATTGTACTGTTACTAGAAACTACTAATGATCAAGTATTGGTACTTAGGACTAAGACTAAAGCAGTGATATTTTACAATTATTAATAATCGTTGGTATTTTCTGAATATGTACGTTAGTGATAAAAGTTAAAACTGGGAGCAGTAAAAGTAAAAGATGCAAGATAAACCAAAAAGTATACAAATAGTACTGTACAGTACTGAATTATTGTGAAGGTATTAAGATAATTTAGTTAATGGAAGTGAATATGTTCCATTGTTTATCTACTATAAAGTTTCTTTAAATAACACAGGTTATAAAGGCGTTTGTAGTTTAGTAAAATATAACACATTAAGAGTAAGGTATGTGAAAAAGAGAATATTTGTAGATTTATTGATGTTTTTGCGGCTTTTTGTATTTCTCAGTGGAGTAAGTACAAAGTTTCGTATAAAACATGACACGGGGAGGGTTGACTTCACAATAATGTGATATTTTTATCATGAATAAAAAGTGTACAAAAACAAATCCCAAAACATAAACGTTGAGTCTTATCAAGGCTTATCGCAACTGAAAGCAGATTTATCCAGAGGTTCCCAGGCCGTTCCTCGTAAACTACAGTGATAGCTGTAATTTTTAATCTACATCCTTATCAAAATGTAATTTTTTGCCTACATCTTACACCTTTTGTCTTCAACCATGCTTTTTACCTTGCATTTATTTCACTTGTGATCGTGACAATACCATTTAAAGAAGTGTATGTTTAGTCCTTTGATTACAGGTATTACACTGCATCCGGATCCTGTTTGTTTTATTATTAACAAGGGCAATGTTATTGTAGTCTACGTAACTTGTTGACTATATTAAATAAATATTGTACTAGGTAGAACTAATTGAGTATTACATCGCAGAACAGTTGAAATAGAATTTACCTACATAGCCGGGCCAGCATAGCCAGCCCACATTAAGTAATATAACTATAAACTCAGTAACGGGTAGAGTACTAAACCAAATACTCGAGTATTAAATATTACTACCGACGATATTCACATTTCTTACTTGGCCGTCCTGGCATATCTAGCCTCTACAATACGTTATGGCTAATAACTCGGCAATAAATAATTGAAGTATTGATTATATATACTTGGGTAATAAAATTTACTAACTGAGTATTAAATCGTGGCAGCGTTGAAATCCGCATTTTCTTACATGGCCAGATTGGTATTTCCGGCCCCTACTATACGTTATGGCGAATAACTCGGTAATGGTTAGAGTACTAAATCTAATACTTGGGTACTAAATAGTACTAATTGATTATTAAATCGTGACATCGTTGAAATCCGCTTTTTCTTACATGGCCGGGTTGGCATTTCCGGCCATTAAAATACGTTATGGCTAATAAGTCAGTAATGGTTGGAGTAGTAAATCTAATACTTGGGTACTAAATAGTGCTAAATGAGTATTAAATCGTGGCACAGTCGAAATCCGCACTTTCATACATAGCCGGGTTTGCATTTACGGCCCCTACAATACGTTATGGCTAATAAATCGGTAATAGTTGGAGTACTAAATCTAATACTTGGGTATTAAATAGTACTAATCGAGTATTAAATCGTGGCATCGCTGAAATCCGCATTTTCTTACATAGCCGGGTTGGCATTTCCGGCCATTAAAATACGTTATGGCTAATAAGTCAGTAATGGTTGGAGTAGTAAATCTAATACTTGGGTACTAAATAGTGCTAAATGAGTATTAAATCGTGGCACCGTCGAAATCCGCATTTTCATACATAGCCGGGTTGGCATTTACGGCCCCTATAATTCGTTATGGCTAATAAATCGGTAATAGTTGGAGTACTAAATCTAATACTTGGGTACTAAATAGTACTAATTGGGTATTAAATCGTGGGATCGTTGAAATCCGCATTTTCTTACATAGCCGGGTTGGCATTTCCGGCCATTAAAATAAGTTATGGCTAATCACTCGGTAATGGTTGGAGTAGTAAATCTAATACTTGGGTACTAAATAGTACTAATTGAGTATTAAATCGTGGGATCGTTGAAATCCACATTTTCATACATAGCCGGATTGGCATTTCCGGCTCCTATAATACCTTATGGCCAATAACTCAGTAATGGTTGGAGTATTAAATCTAATACTTGGGTACTAAATCGTACTAAATGAGTATTAAATCCTGGCACCGTCGAAATCCGCATTTTCTTACATAGCCGGGTTGGCATTTACGGCCCCTATAATACGTTAAGGCTAATAACTCGGTAATGGTTGGAGTACTAAATCTAATACTTGAGTACTAAATAGTACTAAATGAGTATTAAATCGTGGCACCGTCGAAATCCGCATTTTCTTACATAGCCGCGTTGTCATTTCCTGCCCCTATAATACGTTATGGCTAATAACTCGGTAATGGTTGGAGTACTAAATCTAATACTTGGGTACTAAATAGTACTAAATGAGTATTAAATCGTGGCGCCGTTGAAATCCGTGTTTTCTGACATGGCCGGGCTAGCATTTCCCTGGCCCGGCATCATACTATTGTTAATAACTCGGCAATGCTTTGAGTACTAAATCTAGTATTCGGGTACTAAATAGTACTAATTGAGTATTAAATCGTGGTATGTTTGAAATATTGATTTTCAAACATGGCCGGGCCAGCGAAATGGACCCACTAATTGCTGGGTGACGCGGCGGCCGTGCATGCTGCTGCCGGCTTGGCGTCCAACGGTCAACTGAGCATTGTCGTGACTCTCATTCAGCACTGCGGCATTAGAAGAGAAAGTGGCACTGGATCTACGTCTGAAGACCCTCGGCTCACATTTTGAGGATTTGGCAAATTTGCGAAGAGGTGAGGCAGATTATAAATTTGTATGTTTGAGTTTTCCAAAATAGTAAACTTTAAAGTAAAATTTTGATTGAAGTAAATTTCTTGTGAAACTTAGTAATTACTTGACCAATATTCATTCCTGCATGGACCAATGGTAAAACCTGCTCTGAGGTAAAATAATGTAATATTTTAATAGTTTTGAAGCCTCCAGAAAAATATATTTTGGTTAGAAAAATAGTACCAATTTAAATAAATATATTTGATCACAGCAATTAAAGTTTATTTTATTTTACAAGTCGAAAATGTGATTTAATGAGCCTCATAATTTATGAATATTCATGTTTGTTCCAAAGTTCATGTCTGGATTATTTTGACCATTTTGAATAATTGTTGGATTTAATGCTATATTATGACTATTTTGTGTAATTAATATGTTGTGTCTATTTGTCTGATTTTGAAGCAAAAACAGAGCAGAGGTAAAAATAACTTAAAAAGAAATAATGCCTACTGATTTATTTAGTATCTTGTACTGTTAAATCAGCCCTAGGCTGCAATTAATTTTAGATCATGTTTAATATTTTTGCCCACAAAAGAAACTGTGGATATCATGTGAATCTGTAAATTTAGATAAGACTGATTAATAATAACCTGACTGGTTTTAAGAATATTCCATGAAGCTAATAGTCATTGTTTATAATGTAAATGTATTATTTTATTGCAAATCGTTACCATAATATTTCCTTGCGGCTAATTTTGTTATTACTGTTTATTATTCTTGAAATTAAATTATATGTTTGTAAATAGATGTTGAACCTGAATTTATGTCATAGAATTTTTAATCTGAAAATAATGTGTCAAATACAGTAATAGATTGTTAAATTGTGTTTTGCTGTTAAATTGTGAATAATATGGTGGAAATATTGTAGGATAAAGGCTGTTACATAAAATTATCTCAAATAATCAATTCAGTAACTACCAAACTTGTGAATTTATTGGAATCTAATGAGATTAAAGCCAAATAATATTTAATAATAGGCTACCCCGGAAGTGATTTCTTAGGCCTAAAGATATAGGAATTTTTATAGGGTTTTCCTACCTGGACCTATCTTGCTGGATGGTACCTACCTTGCTGAGGAGAGTGGAGCCTTCCCTTACCTACCTGAGACTTGGTGACGGCTACCCACACCCGGGGCCTTCGGAACCTTACCTGGCGGACTGTTGGGCAACTTCAGGACTACCATGAGACTTGGACATGAGATGGGAGCTACGAGTCGTCACTCGATAAGTCTTTAGTATTAATAGGCCTATTAAGACATTTTGTGTGGGATATCCCTATATAGTGAGAGATAGGAGGATTTGGACCTTTGACCACAAGGATACTCCGATCAACGCATCCACACCAGACAACTGCGTCATCAGTAGCTTAAGTGTTATATATAAATATTTGTATATTTTCTATCCATGTGTGTGTTTATTTATTTATGTCTAATAATAATTGGTGGCCACTACTTTGATAAGTGAAATAACATACAAATATGATCTGTTTATGCTATACAATTGAATTATTATGAGGAACTTGGAACTATCTTCAGTTGTATTCTTTCAAGAACAATGTTTGGGTATATTTGAATTAGCTTTCATTTTGCTGATGTTTCATTAAATTTTTGAGGCTAACTTGTAGTGTTATTTGAATTTGCCTTGGCCTCTGGAAAATATCTCTAGTTTACACAAGTTAAATTCTGGTTATTTACATTGAGATTTGAGTTTAAACTGATAAAGCTGATTAATATTCAATTATTCTTTTATTCTCAATTATTTATTTTGATACAAGAGCTAGATATGAAAAGGTGAATTTTTAACTATAAAGATATTTTGCTTCTCTCTTGATCAATTGATTATAACTGATTGTTTGAAGGATTTTATCCTAGTTTTGGTATCAGTACTTATCTGTTTTGTGACTTAGTGTTGATAAGGTAATTCAGTTGAGGTATTTTGGTGAAAGTGATAATACTGATAATTTATCTTTACTTTTAATGGATAATTAATGGTAAATTGATCCATGCAAGAATAGTTAGACTCATTTTTGTCTTTTTCTTAACTTTTGATTTTAAATTGGATTTTTCTTTGAATCTGCCCACATTAGACCACCCCCCCCCCCTTCTCCACTGAAGCTAGCGGCAAAAGCGTCTGGAACGTAGCAAAATGGCGCCTCTGACGTGGGGCATGTTAGTGAATGATCGGTTTACCTTTGTTTAGGCCTAACAAAACTTTGTTGACTTTTGATAGCACATTTCACTTTGAGAAAAGTTAGCTGGTAGCTGCCTTGAGTTTGATTATTTGTGTTGGTCAATACCTTGGAGTACTTTTAAAAGGTGTTTGGTAATTTAATGGGATTTGGCGTGTTATGAGATCCCCGGTTGTTGTCTAAGACTTAGCATCAGCAATCAACATGACGGCTAATCACCTTAGGAAGGATGAAGTTGCATATGAGTTAATGATAAGGGGTGTGGACCACTCAGGTACTGCGGATGACCTTAGAATACGACTTAATCGATGTTTTTCAGCTAATACTTTGATAAATGAGTCTGTGATAAACCAGTTGAATGTTGAGTCAGAACTTGAGAAATGTAAAGAAAAATTTGAGGATATAGGTTCACTGGTGGAGGCTTATGAGGGCAACGGAAAGGACCGTGAATATCAGCGGCTAACAGCTAGGTTACAGCATTTGTACATGCGTATCGAGAGGATTCCTGTCGGAGTTTCAGCAGATCAGGAAGAAGAGCAGGTGCAAGCAGATTTGTTAGAGAAAACCAAGGATATGCTGGAATCTTTCAAGGAGAAGAAAACTTCAGCGGACAACAGTGTGTCAAAGGCCTTGCCTAATCCTGATTTAGATTTAGCTGGGAAGTCTAATGTTCAATTAGTCGATGAACTGTTTGGTGAGGCCAACGGGGAGAACAACAGTGATGGTATGCATCAACCGCCAAAATTCGAACCGCCTGCACCTGTCAGGTCAAACCCATCTGAACTTTTGTTGTTAGGGCTTCCAAACTTAAATTCCAGGAAGGAGGAGATGTTTTCTTCTGGTGAGGGGCCTCTTAAAGAAACTTCACGTCTAAGCTCTACCTACCACAAGACCAAGTCCATTCCAGTATACAAATGGGGCATTAAATTTAACAGTGAAACAAAGCAAAGTGTTGGTTCATTCCTCGAGAGAGTGGAAGAGTTGAGAAGAGCTCGTGGTGTAACTGAGCAGGAATTGTTTGAATCTGCAGTGGATTTGTTTGAGGGCTCAGCACTTGTGTGGTATCGGTCGACTGTAGGCAGGATAAGCTCTTGGAAGGTTTTGTGTAGTGAGATGAGGACAGTTTTTCAGGCTCCTGATTATGAATTTAGGCTTCAACATGAAATATTCACTCGAATGCAAGGGGACCAGGAACCAATAGACATGTTTATCGCTGCGATGGAAGGCCTCTACTCTAGGCTATCAGAAACTATACCTGAGCAGGTTAAGTTGAAACAGATATTCCAAAATTTGAATCCTCAGCTCCAGGATAGACTTGCTATGTTTGACTTCACTAGTATTGAAGAACTTAGGTTCAGGGGAAGAAAAGCTGAGGCAGGTCGACTTAGATCTTTATTGCCTAGGTCTTTTTCCGGAAATTCATCGCCACTAGAACCTGATTTAGCTTGCGCTCAGTACAATAAGCGGAAGACTTTCTCACCATCAAAGGTAGCAGCTCTTCGACCCTCTAAACCCCCTAAGGCGTCCAATGCAAGTATTAAATGTTGGAATTGTGGTGTTCTGGGCCCTGGTCATGTTTCTTGTGAAGAACCTCGGAAAAAGTTTTGTTATGGTTGTGGTCAACCAGATGTAATTAAGACTAAGTGTAGCAAATGCCAGCCAAAAAACGAGTAAGCCAGGGGGTCAGCTTACCAACTCAAGTTGACTCCCCTAAAGCAGTTGAAGGTGATATCAGCAAAATTGATTATCTTATACAGTTTAAAGAAAATGATAGGCGACCATATTTAGATGTCAGGATATTTGGTAAAAAGGTTAGGGCATTATTGGATTCTGGCGCGTCCCACACTATATTTGGCAGGGATGGACTTAAGTTGATTAAAAGGGTGCCAGCCAAGTTGCAGAAGTTGGAAGATCGTTGGATGGAAACAGCGGATGCAAAGAAACATTCAATCACGGGTCAGATGATTGTACCCATTACTTTGGAGGACCGGACCAAAGAGATTCCAGTTATGATCGTGCCTTCTTTACAGCATGGTTTGATCTTAGGAATTGATTTTTGGAACTCCATGCAGATAGTTATGGATGTGTCAAATACCACTTGGGAATTTTCAAGACCGAAGACAGCTGTGGCAGCACTTAACATTTCGAGTGGTCTAAAATCAGAAGAGTATCTTAGTGAAGAAGAGAAGAAGGAGTTAGAAGAATTTATTGAAAAGAATTTCAAGAATGAGGGTACTGCCCTTGGAAGGACAACTTTAGTCGAACACGTCATCGACACTGGCGATGCCACCCCCATAAAACAGAGACACTACCCCATGTCCCCAGCTCGCCTCAAGGAAGTCTATGAAGAATTAGATAAAATGATTAAGCTTGGAGTCGTCCAGCCTTCAAAAAGCGCTTGGTCATCCCCTATTGTACTTATTGATAAGCCAGATGGTACGAAACGCTTTTGCGTAAACTATAGGAAATTGAATTCTGTGACAAAGCGTGACGCTTATCCCCTCCCATTTGTTACCACAATTTTAGATCGCTTGAGAGATGCGCAGTACCTGTCATCAATTGATATCAAATCTGCCTATTGGCAGATCCCATTGGCTCCGGAGAGCAGAGACAAGACGGCCTTTACTGTCCCAGGCCGAGGACTTTGGGAATTTGTCACCATGCCATTTGGCCTACACAATGCGCCAGCAACATGGCAGCGATTTATCGATTCGGTCATAGGAGCAGACTTAGAACCACACGTATTTGTGTACCTGGTTGACATAGTTGTTGTCACTTCTTCGTTCAAGCACCACATGGAGGTTTTGGGAAAGATTGCAGAGCGCCTTAAAGCTGCTAACTTGACCGTTAATGCAGACAAGTGTCATTTTTGTCGGTCTGAGCTTCATTACCTTGGCTACATTGTTGATCGGGCAGGTTTACGAGTTGATCCTGGAAAAGTAGAAGCGATTATCAATATACCGGTTCCTAAGAGTCAAAAGGCTGTCAGGCAATTCTGTGGCACAGCGTCCTGGTACAGACGTTTTATACCAGACTTTGCCACACGTATGTACCCTCTGACTAATCTGCTCAAAAAGAAGCAAAAATTTGAATGGGGAGAAGAAGCCCAACAGGCATTTGAAGATATTAGAAGCTGCTTGGTGAAAGCTCCAATTTTGACATGTCCTGACTTCTCCAAACCATTCACCGTCTCTTGTGACGCTTCGGGAGTAGGACTTGGTGCTGTATTAAGCCAGCAGAGTGACTTTAAGAACACGACTACTGGAGAGCCTCTTGGAGAAAATGTGATTGCTTACGCAAGCAGAACGCTGTCGAAAGCTGAGCAAAAATATTCTGCTACAGAGCGGGAGTGCCTTGCAGTGATTTGGGCGGTAGAAAGATTTAGACCGTATATTGAAGGCACACACTTCACAATAATCACCGACCACTACAGCTTGTTGTGGCTCCATAATTTGAAAGACCCTCAAGGGAGACTTGCTCGTTGGGCGCTTCGATTGCAGCCGTATAGTTTTGATCTCGTGCACCGGAAGGGCAAAGAGCACGTGGTGCCTGATCTTCTGTCACGAACTACACTATTTGGAGAAGAAGAAATCCAAGTCAATGTTGTGGATGTTCCGGAAGGCCAACAACCTGAAGTTGACAACCACTCGGAACGAGAGGACCCAGAACTTCTAGAAGACTTAGCTGAACCAGATGAGGCGGGTAAAAGTGACAAGTGGTACTTAAAGATGTGCCGAGAAGTGGAAGCAAAACCTAATAGCTATCCCTGTTGGAAAGTTCTGGATGGGCAACTCTGGAAATTTACTTCCTCAAGGAAACCAGTAGGGAATGATAAAGAAGGATGGAAGAAAGTATTGGCCAAAGGAGATCGAGGAAGAGTGTTGTCACAATATCATGATGAGCCGACAGCAGGACATCTGGGCATCAACAAAACTTACTCTGGAATTCAGGGCAATTACTACTGGCCTAAGATGAAGCAGGACATAGCTCGATATGTGAATCATTGTAAGATCTGCCAACGGGTCAAATTCGATCAGCAAAGACCTTCTGGCTTTATGGGCTCATATCGTGGGGTTTCCAAACCCTTTGAGATGATCAGTGCAGATGTATTGGGACCACTCCCAAGGTCCTCTGCAGGTCACAAATATCTATTAGTAGTGATGTGTACTTTCACCAAATTTCCTTTGTTGATTCCCTTGAGAGCGATTACTGCTAGTGCCGTTGCCAAGAAACTAGAGGATGATGTGTTCATGTTATTTGGAGTCCCTTCATACATCATATGCGACAATGGGTCAGAGTTTAGAGGAAAACAAGTTCAAGAACTTGCCAGGAGTTACAAGATAAAGATTTTGTATAATGCGAGAAGACATGCACAAGCTAATCCAACAGAACGAGTCAACAAGACCCTGGGACCAATGCTTAGGGCCTACATTGGCGACAACCACCGCCACTGGGACCGTAACATAGCAAAATACGGATTTGCTCTCAGGTCGGCGAAGCATGAAGCCACAGGCCACAGCCCTGCTTACCTCAACGTTGGACGAGAGTTGATCGCTATCAATGAAGATGCGGATTCAAACAACTCCCCTGAAGATGTCCCCCAAGTAGAAGATCCCTCCGCATATGGAGAGAGATGGAAGGAACTGAAGAATATCTACAAGGATGTTAGTGAGAAACTTCAGAAGGCTCATGAAAAGCAAGCACATAGGTATAACCTCAGGAGAAGAGATGTAGTCTTCAAGGAAGGAACTTTGGTGTTAAAGAGGAACTTTCCCCAATCCGATGCTGCAGCATACTTCTCAGCAAAACTCGCACCCCGATATACTGGACCCTACATCATCCGCAAGAGAGTCTCGCCAGTTGTCTATGAACTTCAAGACTCAGAGGGCAACTCCATCGGCTCATGGCATGTGTCTGATCTTAAACCGTACCACTAAACGAAGAGAAAATTGAGGCAATTTTCTTCTGGCGGGGGAGTGTGTGCAATGTCTACTTTTCAAATTACTGATCGGCAAAGTTAAGATTGATCACCTTAACGGAATTTCTTGGGAGGAATGCGCGCCCCTGCCCGGCCGATACCATTTGTGAAGCATGGCTGCGTGCATTTTGCCTTGCCAGATTTGCAGGCGCTAAACGTAATTCAAGTTAGTGGTCGGCATGGCCTACGTGACTAATTGCTGGGTGACGCGGCGGCCGTGCATGCTGCTGCCGGCTTGGCGTCCAACGGTCAACTGAGCATTGTCGTGACTCTCATTCAGCACTGCGGCATTAGAAGAGAAAGTGGCACTGGATCTACGTCTGAAGACCCTCGGCTCACATTTTGAGGATTTGGCAAATTTGCGAAGAGGTGAGGCAGATTATAAATTTGTATGTTTGAGTTTTCCAAAATAGTAAACTTTAAAGTAAAATTTTGATTGAAGTAAATTTCTTGTGAAACTTAGTAATTACTTGACCAATATTCATTCCTGCATGGACCAATGGTAAAACCTGCTCTGAGGTAAAATAATGTAATATTTTAATAGTTTTGAAGCCTCCAGAAAAATATATTTTGGTTAGAAAAATAGTACCAATTTAAATAAATATATTTGATCACAGCAATTAAAGTTTATTTTATTTTACAAGTCGAAAATGTGATTTAATGAGCCTCATAATTTATGAATATTCATGTTTGTTCCAAAGTTCATGTCTGGATTATTTTGACCATTTTGAATAATTGTTGGATTTAATGCTATATTATGACTATTTTGTGTAATTAATATGTTGTGTCTATTTGTCTGATTTTGAAGCAAAAACAGAGCAGAGGTAAAAATAACTTAAAAAGAAATAATGCCTACTGATTTATTTAGTATCTTGTACTGTTAAATCAGCCCTAGGCTGCAATTAATTTTAGATCATGTTTAATATTTTTGCCCACAAAAGAAACTGTGGATATCATGTGAATCTCTAAATTTAGATAAGACTGATTAATAATAACCTGACTGGTTTTAAGAATATTCCATGAAGCTAATAGTCATTGTTTATAATGTAAATGTATTATTTTATTGCAAATCGTTACCATAATATTTCCTTGCGGCTAATTTTGTTATTACTGTTTATTATTCTTGAAATTAAATTATATGTTTGTAAATAGATGTTGAACCTGAATTTATGTCATAGAATTTTTAATCTGAAAATAATGTGTCAAATACAGTAATAGATTGTTAAATTGTGTTTTGCTGTTAAATTGTGAATAATATGGTGGAAATATTGTAGGATAAAGGCTGTTACATAAAATTATCTCAAATAATCAATTCAGTAACTACCAAACTTGTGAATTTATTGGAATCTAATGAGATTAAAGCCAAATAATATTTAATAATAGGCTACCCCGGAAGTGATTTCTTAGGCCTAAAGATATAGGAATTTTTATAGGGTTTTCCTACCTGGACCTATCTTGCTGGATGGTACCTACCTTGCTGAGGAGAGTGGAGCCTTCCCTTACCTACCTGAGACTTGGTGACGGCTACCCACACCCGGGGCCTTCGGAACCTTACCTGGCGGACTGTTGGGCAACTTCAGGACTACCATGAGACTTGGACATGAGATGGGAGCTACGAGTCGTCACTCGATAAGTCTTTAGTATTAATAGGCCTATTAAGACATTTTGTGTGGGATATCCCTATATAGTGAGAGATAGGAGGATTTGGACCTTTGACCACAAGGATACTCCGATCAACGCATCCACACCAGACAACTGCGTCATCAGTAGCTTAAGTGTTATATATAAATATTTGTATATTTTCTATCCATGTGTGTGTTTATTTATTTATGTCTAATAATAATTGGTGGCCACTACTTTGATAAGTGAAATAACATACAAATATGATCTGTTTATGCTATACAATTGAATTATTATGAGGAACTTGGAACTATCTTCAGTTGTATTCTTTCAAGAACAATGTTTGGGTATATTTGAATTAGCTTTCATTTTGCTGATGTTTCATTAAATTTTTGAGGCTAACTTGTAGTGTTATTTGAATTTGCCTTGGCCTCTGGAAAATATCTCTAGTTTACACAAGTTAAATTCTGGTTATTTACATTGAGATTTGAGTTTAAACTGATAAAGCTGATTAATATTCAATTATTCTTTTATTCTCAATTATTTATTTTGATACAAGAGCTAGATATGAAAAGGTGAATTTTTAACTATAAAGATATTTTGCTTCTCTCTTGATCAATTGATTATAACTGATTGTTTGAAGGATTTTATCCTAGTTTTGGTATCAGTACTTATCTGTTTTGTGACTTAGTGTTGATAAGGTAATTCAGTTGAGGTATTTTGGTGAAAGTGATAATACTGATAATTTATCTTTACTTTTAATGGATAATTAATGGTAAATTGATCCATGCAAGAATAGTTAGACTCATTTTTGTCTTTTTCTTAACTTTTGATTTTAAATTGGATTTTTCTTTGAATCTGCCCACATTAGACCACCCCCCCCCCCCCTTCTCCACTGAAGCTAGCGGCAAAAGCGTCTGGAACGTAGCAATACTGAGTGGTATTTGACATATATATAGTAGATTTCTCAACATGATAAAACTTGGTAAGTAGCCTCTTCTAGTTCAGATCTACTGAATATTGAATTAAAACCACCAGTTTTAATATACTTTTAGCAGCAAACCTGCATACTCATTCACCATGTTATTCTTATGGAGCTTACCAAAACATGTCAAATCTCGCTATGTTGGATTGAAATATGTTGTTTTGCATTTGAAATTCGCTGAGTGTGCAGGTCTGCTGCAACGGGGTTATTTAAGTTTACTCTAACTGGATCATTTCGAAAATAAGTGAAACATTATCTATTTACATGTATCTCTCTTTCACAATTCATATAATTCATACTTTACATTTTTGTACAACTTGATTTCATTTCTTAACTTTTGGTTAGGAACACAGTTTTAAAAGGAATATCATATTAATGGTTTTAGACACAAAAATAACTAAGAGCTAAGCAAGGGCGTGAGGAAAGAGTTCAAGTGACTGAAATAAATTGGAAAATGTTAAAAAAATATAAACGGCTGCTAGAGCCCAGACGCAATTTAGTTTCCACTTAGAAACACAGAGAACTCCTGTGAGACCTTTAATGCAAGTAAATAATTTTTTAACTTAATTTTCTTAATCTTATATCACCCCTGACTGTTCTAATGGACCAATTTACTTGCGGGTTGTACCAAAACGAAGGTTATTGGCCATATATGTGCAGGTTTTATTTGTATTTAGAAAATATGCATGTTGACTGCAAAAAATGAAAATGAACACTTCATATGAAGATTTAAAATGGGGGAAGAAATTTGAAGCTTATGAGAGCGAGCCTGGCCAATGTGGCCATACTACTGGACCGATTTAAAAGCGGGTTGTGCCAAAACAAAGGTTACCGGTCCCATATGTGCAGGTTTTATTTGTATTTTGAAAATATTTATGTTAACTGGGTCAAAAATATGAAAAATAAACTTTTCTTATGGAGATAAAATGGGGGAGAGATTTGAAGCTTATGAGAGCGAGCCTGGCCAATGTGGCCATACTACTGGACCGATTTAAAAGCGGGTTGTGCCAAAACAAAGGTTACCGGTCCCATATGTGCAGGTTTTATTTGTATTTTGAAAATTTTTATGTTAACTGGGTCAAAAATATGAAAAATAAACTTTTCTTATGGAGATAAAATGGGGGAGAGATTTGAAGTTTATAACTGCGAGCCTGGCCAATGTGGCCATACTACTGGACCGATTTACACGCGGGTTGTACCAAAATAAAGGTTATCGGTTCCATATGTGAAGGTTTTATTTTTATTTAGAAAATATTTACATGAAATTCTTAAACATTAAAAATAAACTTTTATTATGGAGATTTAACATGGAGGGAAAAATTTACTTTTCCAATCCCTTGGACAGTTCGTGTGAGACTTCCACTGAACCCATTTTCATGCAGTTTGTACCAAATAAAAGCTCAACTTTTCTATATTTGTAGGTTTCATTTACTTTTCCATTAACTTGATTTCTTAAATAAAATAAACGGTATCAGGAAACCGACACATACTTTCTCCCTTCACATAACTTTTCGTTTTGGGGCCCCTAGAAGCAAAAAACACTATTCGTTCATTTTCATAAATATATATATGTGAGACTTTAAGCACGATAACTCACGTAAAAATGGTCCGATCTTAATGAAATTTGGCATGGATGTGAAAGGAGTAATTATTCGGACGAGTTCGTAAACCAGCCCAATCGGACTACCGGAAGGGGGGGTAAAGGGTAGTAAACCCTCCAAAAATGGGTTTTTTGAGTTTTTTTTACGTAGAAAAATAAAAATAATCCAATTTTTGTTGGCACCATTGAATTCAGATCAAAAGAACAAACAATTTAGTATCTTGAATTACTGCTCTATGTCCATTAGTTACCGGGATATTGAAAGTGGTAAACAAAGTACTTTGTCCCAATGTTAACCTTATGGGAAATAAGTAAAATTCTATATCTCGCTTATTTCTGAACATCTTGATACAACTTGGTAAATGACTTCTCCTAGTTCAGATCTACTAAATATTGAATTAAAACCACCCAGTTTTAATATACCCGTAGCAGCAAACCTGCATACTCATTTCCCATGTTATTCTTATGGAGCTTACAAAAACATGTAAAATCTCGCTATGTTGGATTGAAATATGTTGTTTTTCACTTGAAATTCGCTGAGCATGCAGGTCTGCTGCAACGGGGTATTCTATCTGTTACATTATACCACTGACTATATAATGGAAAATTAACATTACAATTGTCAATTACTTTGCGGCACTTTGCGTTGCACAGGCTTAGTCAAGTATGTTATTATGAGACATTCCACCATCCCATGGAAAAAAACAAAAGTACAGTTTTTTATGATAACCAAACAATAGACTAAGGTAAATTATGTGTGTGTGTCTGTGTGTGTGTGTCTGTTAGCACGATAGCGGCCGTAAAAATGGTCCAATCTTAATGAAAATTGGTTTAAAGTAGTAATCACTCGGACGAGTTTGTGAACCAGCTCGATCAAACCACCGAAATAGGGGGGAGGGGGGGTAAAGGGGGATAAACCCCCCAAAAATGGGTTTTTCAGTTTTTTAAGTGCAAAAATAAAAATTATCTAATTTTTGGCACCATTGAATTCACCTCAAAAAACAAACAATTTCGTATTTTGGATCACTGCTCTATGTCCATTGGTTACCGAGATATTGAAAGTGGTAAACACAGTACGTTGTCCCAATGTTACCCCTATGGGAAATAAGTAAAATTCTATATCGCACTTATTTCTCAACATATCTTGATAAAACTTGGTAAATAGCTTATTGTAGTTTAGATCTTCTAAGTACTGAATTAAAACCACTCAGTTTTAATATACCCGTAGCAACAAACCTGCATACTCATTCACCATGTAATTCTTATGGAGCTTGAGCTTACCAAAACGTGTCAAATCTCGCTATGATGGATTGAAATATGATGTTTGGCATTTGAAATCCGCTGAGTATGCAGGTTTGCTGCAACGGGGCTATTTAATCTTTTATTAAAAAATAATACATAATCTTAAAAGATATTCAATAAACTAACCATTGAAAACGGTTGTTTTCAGTAATGATCTAGTTCGGAATTTCCTCAGAGGGATAAAACCACTCCCCTAAATAAAAATAATTGGCCAGAGCCTCTATAAAGTGAGTTCGCTCTTCTTGTATTACATTGTTTTGGTGTTTCTATTATTTTTAACTCGTGGAAAGCTCCAACCTAAATTGTGTTTTTATTCTATGATTTATACATTTTTAAGATAATACAATTTAATACGTACGTACGTTATAAACATTGGAAAGTCTTGAATTATTTTCAAAGCTAAATCGAATTTACAAAAGGGTACGTATAGAGAGATTTGTATAAAGAATACTGCGTATTTTGTGAAAACCAATACGGTTTGTGTGATTGAAAGTGGACAAAGGACCCAATTGTGACGGGTGTCAAGACGAAGGAATCCTCACAGAGCAGCTGGGAAACCTTCCGACATCTAATGGAATTCTCTTTGGAAAAATTCACTTTCACATGCAGTTAAAACCGAATCTGTTTTAAGTTTAATTTATAATTTTTTGTCTTATAAAGTGTTTTGTGGAGTGATTAATGTTGCCATCAAGGAAAAGTTTTGAATTTGTGATTATTTTGTTATTTGCATGTTTTAGTGGATTTCCCTATAGGGAAGAAGCTATTACCGTAGGTCTCATGGTAAGACCTAAGTCCAAGACCTTGATATCTTGTCGTTTTGGGGCCCCCAGAAAGAAATGTTATCATGGTCTTGGACCCCAGAAGCAAAAAGCACCGTTCATTTGAATTTATATATATATATATATATATATATATATATATATATATATATATATATATATATATATATATTTATTTATTTATTTATATATTTTTTGCACACACACACATATATATATATATATATATATATATATATCATATGGAACTCGCGAGTTTCGAGTTTTTTTTTCGATTCCAGTGTTTTGAATTGTAGAAGTTAATATTTAGAATACTTATCATTGAGCACATACTATGTAATATTTTTTAGTTATTAAACTGGGAAGTGTTCCTATGAGTTAAAACTAAACCTGTTTTCAATTTAAATGAAACGACAATTCAGGTCACTCTTTGCATAATTTTATATTAATATATTAATTATTATTCAATATTTGATTAAACTTTCAGCCCAAGGAGGTAAAAACCAAGCAACATCTGGACCTGTTTGCTTTAAAAAAGAGTAACATATTTTGGTAGGTTCAAAAATTAAAGTTAAATCTGTCTCATTGAACAGAAAAGATCTGAAAAGATCGGGTAAGAAAATATCTCAAATTGTGGAAAGGAAAACAATACTAAACTAAATTTTTTGATATTAATAACTCAAAAAACACTTCAATTTCAAGTACAGTAAAATAACAAAAGTTTTATGGTGGCTGTTCATGACTGTGTGAAAACGGCCGTAAAATACGAACGCGCGTAACAATTCCGGGTAAACGGCGGGAGTAACGTATCAACTCATGAATGATAATTGACATAATAAAAATGACTGTAACTTTCTTCCGCACGCACCAATTTGGATGGCGGGAGTAACCACTCTAATCGAACTTCCGAGTATTTTTCAAAACTTCGGGTAATCGAGTACTCGCACACCCCATATATATATATATATATATATATATGTGTGTGTGTGTGTGTGTGTGTGTGTGTGTGTGTGTGTGTGTGTGTGTGTGTGTGTGTGTGTGTTAGCACGATAGCGGCCGTAAAAATGGTCCGATCTTTATGAAATTTGGTAAAGACATGCAAAGTGGTAATCAATGAGAAGAGTTCGTAAACCAGCCCGATCGGATCACCGGAAGGGGGGGTAAAGGGGGATAAACCCCTCAAAAAATTGGTTTATTGAGTTTTTTACATGCAAAAATAAAAATGATCTAATTTTTTGGAATTCAGCTCAAAAAAACAAACAATTTCGTATTTTGAATCATCGCTTTATGTCCTTTGGTTACCGAGATATTGGAAGTGGTAAACACAGTACATTGTCCCTATAAGAAATAAGTAAAATTCTCTATCTCGCTTATTTCTCAACATATCTTGATAACTCTTGGTAAATGGCTTCTTCTAGTTCAGATCTACTAAATATTGAATTAAAACCAACCAGTTGTAACATACATCTTGCATGCTCATTCCCCATGTAATTCTTATGGACCTTACAAAAACATGTCAAATCTCGCTATGTTGGGTTGAAATATGAACTTTTGCATTTGAAATTCGCTGAGTTTGCAGGTCTGCTGCAACGGGGGTATTTGTCTTTATTATGACAAGTAAGGAAGAACCTCAAAAACTGTTTACTCATCACACCGAATACAAAAACATCTCTAATTGGTTCTTCCAAAAACTGCATTCCTCGCTCCCACACAACTTCTTCAATTACAGCCCTGCACTAGTCTATGAAGTGATAGATAAATGCTCTATTAGTTATTTAAGATTGAAATTGAAACTAAAACTAATTGTAGCTTGTTAGGAATTTGACTAAAGGATTATTAATTTCTGCTAAAAAACGTTGTTCTACTGTAGATTTTTAAAATTATGAAGAGTCATAAATTAAACTGTAAACAATGATATATGAGTTAAAATAAAAAAAATCATATTACCACTTGCAGGTTAACTGAATTTAACTGCATCCCAATTTCTTCGTAAATAATATTGGTAAATAAAAATGCAAACTAATACAAATCAACAAACTTATAAACACTTTTTAATCTATCTAACTATATATTATTATTATCTATCTATACTTATTTAATACACGAGCAGTTTTTTTGTTACACAGACTCCTCCTAAACTAGTGAACCGATTTTCATGTTTTTGGTGTCATTGGAAAGAGCTTAGCGTGAAGTTTTGCAGGAAATAAAATTTAAAGTGGTTTAACGGATTTTTAAAAATTTTAAAGGATTGTAAGAATAATGATTAAAAAAAAGATTCAAAATGAATGTTTTCAAAACTTTATTCTGACCTTAAGTATGTAGGAGGATAATAGTTTATTTATTTACATCTTCCATTAACTGAAATGCCTCCAGCTCTACATGCAATGGTTTCAATTCCATTAACAACATATGCCTTTGCTGAAAAACTTTGTTTGCTCCAATCAGCTGCTTTATTTGAAATTTCTATTCCCATGTTAAATCTTATGGACTAATACGAAACTTTAAGGGCGTCTAGGGCTCTTCCCTTTTGTCAAACCTTTTTAAATTTTATTTCCTGCAAAACTTCACGCCAAGCTCTTTCCAATGACACCAAAAACATACAAATCGGTTCAGTAGTTTAGGAGGAGTCTTTGTAACAAAAAAAAACTGCTCTTATATTAAATAAATACTAGTAAACCTGTTGCTCGAAATCGAGCAATTGTTATGTATTGATTTCAAAATAAAAATAATTATGGTTCAGTATTCTAGAACTATTTTATTAATTATATGGTTAAACTGTTATATTGAAATTTTTTACAAAAGCTTTTTAAAACTAAATATTTTGTGGATACTCAGTCATCTTTAAGGAGATGCCCATGTTTCGCGGCCCTAAGTAGTGTATGACCCGTCTTAATCTCAAACCGAACTAAAATGGTTCAATAAATCTACTTACAATCAATGTTAAGTCTGTTTCTTTTTTCTTTTATTTATATTTATAGAATTTATACATACGAATTTATTTCTCCTTTAAGTATTTTTATTTGGAATATAAACATATGTAAATATTAAGCTCTTCACACATGTGATTCCAAATAAATGTTTTTAAACCGAATTCTGACCTTAAATATGTATTAGGATAAAATAGTTTATTTATTTACATCTTCCATCAACTGAAATGCCTCCAGCTCAATTCCAATTCCAGGTTTCAATTCCATAAACAACATATGGCTTTGCTGAAAAACCTTGTTTGCAGCTGCTTTATTTGAAGTTTCTATTCCCATCTTAAATCTTATGGACTAATACGAAACTTTAAGGGCGTCTAGGGCTCTTCCCTTTAGTTAAACTTTTTTAAATTTTATTTCCTGCAAAACTTCACGCCAAGCTCTTTCCAATGACACCAAAAACATGAAAATCGGTTAGGAGGAGTCTTTGTAACAAAAAAACTGCTCGTGTATT
Organism: Flexamia atlantica; assembly: GCA_035578135.1. Lineage (NCBI taxonomy): Eukaryota > Metazoa > Arthropoda > Insecta > Hemiptera > Cicadellidae > Flexamia > Flexamia atlantica. The sequence continues at coordinate 50,214,510 of JAQJVK010000001.1, read as the reverse complement.
AAATAAGTATAGATGATTATAAATTATTGTAATAAATATAAAAGTCTAAAATAAAAACTGTAAATACCTTATGGATCATTACTTAAAAGTAAAATAGAAAAAGTTTTTACTGTCCTCGGTAACTTCTGTTTTTTTGTGGAATTATTTAAAAGAATATAGATAAAAGACCAATGTATTTAAACTAAAGGCATTGCGCATTTAGACTCCATTCATTCCATACTTCTACCAGAAAATGTTGTCACGCCAACTTCCAATCACGCTGTATTAAGGCATTCCACGAAACAGATTATTTTCGGTGTTGGAAATATTGCTTGTTTTCTAAGATATGGTTTTAGCGAATGGCCAATTCCATAAATTTGTGATTTTTCACAACTCGATAGTACTTTTAAGCCACATGCAAACCCGTAATACACAAGCCCACGATGCATGTGGTTTTAAAAAAAAACATCAGTTTGTCAATATTATACCATTTTTATTTCAATAATAAACCACTCGAGTCCCGGTTGTACTACTCGACCGCCAGCCGGACGCCGCCGACGTGCACGCTGACGCGCGCCCTGTTCTCCATGAGCCCGCGGAAGACCGAGTGGAAGGGGTCTTCCAGGGGCGCCGCCACGGTGAGCGCGGACCGCCGCTTCCGTCGCCGGCGGCGCTCGTCCTGCGACTGCGGCGCCACGTAGTTCACCTGCACCGCGTCCGGGTCCCTCCGGTCGCCGCTCCCCTTGCACATTGTGAATGTCGGTATCATTTTGAAAAACGAGTAATCGTAAAAGGAATTTTTCATACAAAAAATTATCGGGCGAATTAGCCAAAGTATTGAATTAACTGAATTGATTTTTTATAACTATGGTAACTGGCGAGCGTGAAAATGGTCTCGTTTTTCTCGTACGATAATTTTAGTCTCATCTATTCAATATAGAGGAACAAAATATATGGCAAGAGTTAAAACTGTAATATTTAATAGAGGAACGAAATATATGACAAGAGTCAGACGGAAGCTTCATCAAAACTTGTTTTAACTAAATAAATGGTGAAATTTACCTCTCCAATCGAACCAACGAGTTTTTAGGTTTTCGTTTGGATTGTGTTGTTTTCGTGATTTAAGCACTGGGCATAATGGTTCCGATCTACTGGAGATAACAAGGGTTCATAAGGAGTTCGGCTGAATCTCTTGCTGATGAAAAGAAGTTTTGGACAATGGCACCCTGAAGTGGGGCTTACCGTAAACATTATTTAAAATGATTTTCGTTATTTTAGTAATAAGATTTCATTGATGTAGTCGTTATAAATGTGCGACAAGGATTCTCTGATTTGGTCAGTGTCACTCAAAATACTACAGCTGCGCTGTTATTATGACAATTGAAGAGTCCAAGGGAATAACGGGCTAACCCTCAAAAAATTCAAAATTTAGTTATGAACGGTTTTGAATACATCTTTTAAATCTTCCAGTTTGCAAAATTCAAAATTGACCAAACGGGCTTCTCACGCGAGTAAATCATCTCCGAAATAAACGCATACAGGGGAAGAACGGGACAACCCACAGTGAGAGTAGGCAAGAACGGGGCAACCCTCAGGCCGCGCATGCGCTTCCGGGCAGGGGCGGGCTGGGCCGCCGGTCTACCGGCCACATGGCAGATGCGCCCTCAAGAAAATTGGCACCTGGCGCCCTCCAGACTATAAAAAAATTAAATAACACGTGGCGAGGCGCCCTCAGGGCGCCTAGTGCAATTTTTTCTTGTTACGTCCGCAATAAAAATGGCCACTTTAATGATATTCATTATTTCGCTGTAATGGTGCAATGGTGATATGTAACGCACTAGGCGCCTTAACACGGCACTACTTGCTGATAAAGCAGCGTTTCAGATAAACACAGTAGAGCAATTCAAGCTATGGGGAAACTCTGCTTCGTCTACTAAAGCGTTTATATGGCAAAAAAAGCAATTAGAATAATAAGTGATTTATCTTCAAGAGATTCATGAAGACTGGCTTTTTCTAAACATAATAAAATGACACTTCATTGTTGCTTTATCTATTTTAATCTTGTCTTTGTAAAGAAGAATTTTAGTTATTTTCAAGAAACTTTTTTTATTCATAGTCATAACACAAGACAATATGATAGCCTAATTAGGCCTAGCATAAGGTTGGACAAGTATTATAAGAGATAAGCTACCTTCCTATGTAAAATCACTACCAACTAAGAAGTTTTGTTCTGTATTATCCAAGTGGCTTAAAAGTAAATGTTTCTACAGCACAGAAGAATATCTCAAATGCAATGACACAGACTTTCAATTGTAAAACATGAAACCTACTGTATCTATGTAGCTTGTAACTTTGTAACTTGTAACTTTTAAATCGTAACTTTGTAACTTTAACTGATACTTTCTATGTAACTTTTCTGAAACTTGTAATTTCTATATAATTTTTCTGAAACTTGTAACTTCTATGTAACTTTTCTGAAACTTGTAACTTCTAACTGTAACCTATGACTGCTGTAACCTGCATGATTGACGATACCTATTGTATATTTTATACTTAATGGCTAACAAATTCTTGATTCTTGAAGCAAGCTTCGTCGCCGAGTCTGGCAGACTTGGTTACGGTATGTTCGGTGAAGTTCGTTCATTGATTCGTATTCATTTCATGTTCGTATTTATTGTACTGTACGAAGCGAAGTGAGTAGCGAAGGGTTATAGCAACCTTGATTGAAGTTAATATTTCCGTCACCGCTGGTATGAGTGCGCTGAACGCTGAATTTGCGCGTGCACGCCCTGCGGCCCGCGCCCCAACCCCGAAAGACGGTAGGTGGAACGGTGGAACTGGAACAGTGGAACAGTGGAACAGTGGAACTGGACCCTGGAATAGTCAGTGTTAGTGAATTGAGTTGTTGAATTGTTAGCCTACTGTTTTGTTTAGTTTTTAGTGACACGAGGGCTGCTGGCGTGTAATCAGTTGAGCGGAGGCATGTATGTTGAGTGGAGTATGTAATAAAATGATTTTATTGTACATGTATTATACAGTGTGTAAATTAAGTATGGAAACAAATCTGTATTTTTAAAACCAAAGCAGACAGATATATTTTGTTTGCGGTATCGGTTGTTAACTTAAGTTCCGTAAATTTTGACATCAAACAGGTTTTTTCATCCCTCTAACAGGGTCCTCACCCTGTTAGAGGGATGAAAGGGGGGGGGGTAAAGGGTAACTTATTTTTTGCAAATAGTAACCCCTATCGAGTGACGCCTCATTTTGAGGGGTTTGTTAAAAGAAATAAAATGGCGCAAACCCGAGGTCGATACCTTAACTCTAACCCAAATGGCAGCCAATTTAAATTTTGAGATGAACACACGAGATTATGGATACCCCAATTTACCTTTCAAGCGGGTTGCATTGGGCAAGTCAGACTCTAGATTCCATTATTAGATGGAAAAGTGGGCGTTTTTTCCTTATTCGTGATTTTGCCCCAGCCCCCAAAAAAGGGTTTTTTTTGGGGGCACCCCCAAAACTTCAAATGCAAACCCCTATTGAGTGACCCCTCACTTTGAAGGGTTTGTTTAAGACTTAAGCAATGGTGCAAACGAGAAGTCGATAATATCACCCCTCGCCAAAATGACAGGTATTCAATGATTTGATTGGGTGAAAAATGACCCATTTCACCAATTCAAAATATTTAATGCCGGCCATAGCAGTCCATATTGATTGATTCCTCATTTTATAGCCCTTTTCACGCTTAAAACAATGATTCAAATTAAAATCCGTCCATCCTAAAAAAAGCCATTCCAAATTAAATGTTGAATAAGAGAAATACCGTAGGTGCTTTTTACCCATTCCAATTTTTTATTACCTACCATATTGACTAGTGGTGACATATCGACTTCACGTTTGCACCATTGCTTATGTCTTTAAAAACCCTTCAAAATGAGGGGTCATTCAATAGGAGTTTGCTTTTGAAATTCTGGAGCTGCCCCCAAAAACCCTATTTTGGGGGCTGGGGCAAAATCACGAATAAGGCAAAAACGCCTATTGTTCCATCTAATAATGGTATCCTAAGTTTACTTGCCCAATTTAACCCGCTTGAAAGGTGAATTGGGGTATCCATAGTTAATCTTGTGTGTTCATCTCAAAATTTAAAATGGCTGCCATTTGGGTTAGAGTTGAGGTATCGACCTCGAGTTTGCGCCATTTGATTTCTTTTTACAAACCCTTCAAAATGAGGGGTCACTCAATAGGGGTTGCTATTTGAACAAATTAAGTTACCCCTTGCCCCCCCCCCACCCTGTTAGAGGGATGAAAAGACTTTTTTGATGTCTAAATTTATGGAGCTTCAGTTAATAGCCAATGCCACAAACAATCTGTCTGCCTTGGTTAAAAAAATACAGATTTTTTCCATACTTCATTTACATACTGTATAATATTGTATGTTATTTTTACACCGGGTGTCCCACAATTCCCCCCTTATCAGCTCTTCCCCTTGCTTTTGTCATTAAACTCATGCAAATTGTAGTAAAGAGTCTTAAAAAAGTATAATACTGTACAACTTTTGACAGTAGACGTAAACAAATGTGGACATCAAAGTAGGCCTATAATTGAAAATTAACTCCACTCACATAATTGTTTTATTAAAACAGTTAAAAAATGCATAAATTTTATAAGCTTTGCGAGTGTAGAAATAGCCTAAAAAAGATTTTTCAAAATTTTCCCGGACCCGCCGTCTCTCTGGGGGGCACCCCCCCAGTCGGCGCCCTCCAAAAAAAAATCAAAACCGACCTGCATACTTAGGGAATTTAAATTATATGCGTAAAACGTATTTCAATACAAAATAAGCGAAATATTTCCGTAATCTCCAAAAGAATAATGTGAGGAATAGGGAAATTGCGCAACAAGTTTATATGAATTGGATGGTTTTAATTCAAATATTTAAAAATGAATATTAAAATGCGCAATTTGCACATGGGACCCCTAGAAAAACTTACGTTATCCTGTCGTTGTGCGAGAAGACAACCAAATTCAATAACATAGTGCTTGGGTGATGAATACTGTGTGTATGATTTATTCAGTCAGGCCTTTTTGTTTATTTAGGTGAGGCCATTGAATTTAAATTAAAATATTCATTTGCTTAATAAAAGTGGTTCAGTTTAAAGCCACGCAATTTATTCTAACTGTAGGCGAGTTTCTCACAAACAGAAACAATAATAAAATGCGCAATTTGCGCATGGGCCCTCTAATCTTAAAAAATATTAGAACAAACAGGAACTATTTACTTTATATAGGACAGAGTATATTTGATAGAGCTAAAATAAACACAAAAATATAGGCAAGTATGTAGGTGAAATTAGGTAGTTAAGCAAAGTAAAGTGTTAATTTTTCCAATACGATGTTTTAAATTATATTAGAATATATACAAGTCCCAATTAGCTAATGTACGAAAATCTCAACATGTTAGCAACTTCGTGCCATTTTATGGGTTTCCCTAACACAAAAAAATTTGGCTAGGAGTGGGGTTCAGTTTTAGTAGCCCCTGCTCATCATATACCACGACTTATGGATTTTAGGTAGTGGATTATCCCTAAATCACTTTCTAGATAGATATTAAGCTAGTCAGCGTATATAATTCTAATGGCTCTTTGTTCTAATCTCTGGTTACATAAAGTTTTTAAGCCTCTTAAAGTTGAATAAGCTATTAATGGATGCGTTGTATTCATTGCGTTGAAATAAAAAAAGAATTTTATGTTTTTCTGTGACAAAATCAGCGGTTTCATATTCGCCGATAAGGAAAATTTGTTAAAATCCTTTATGATCAGAGGTTTTTTTTGCGATTTTGTGTATATTTACATTCAATGATAATTGTATGGTAGTTGAGGATAATAAATGCAAGATAATTGAAGATAAAAATAATTCATTTCCTTTATTCTGTACCTGAGTATACTATACCAACTTACAGCTAACAACAGGAAATTACAAATCTTACTTTTTAATGAGCTCAGAACATTTTTAACAACCCAAGTAGGAAAATAATTATTCATGACATTAAATGGAAAACGCTCTCGATGGAAAAACTCTCGATGAAAAACATAATTCTTAATCATTCTTAATAAGACAGGTACCTCATGGAGGACGTTACCCTGAATATGAGTGATCAGTGATCATGTTTGTATCATAAATACTTTAGATAGGTCCTAAAAAAATAACAATATGCAACCTGTCCATCTTAAATTTTGTGCAAAACAACCTTTTCTTAACAAAATCAATTGATCGATAAACTCTCGTTAGTGAGGCATGGGCCTATGATTACATTTCATTTTAGGATCTTCCGTTAAAACTTTATGTGTGTGTTTGTGTGTGTGTGTGTGTGTGTGTGTGTGTGTGTGTGTGTGTGTGTGTGTGTGTGTGTGTGTGTGTGTGTGTGTGTGTGTGTGTGTGTGTTTAAGCACGATAGCTCGCGTAAAAATGGTCCGATCTTAATGAAATTTGGCATGGACATGTAAAGTAGTAATTATTCAGACGAGTTCGTAAACCAGCCCGATCGGACTACGGGAAGGGGGGTAAAGGGGGTAAACCCCCCAAAATGGGTTTTCTGAGTTTTTTACGTAGAAAAATAAAAATAATCAAATTTTTGTTGGCACCATTGAATTCAGCTCAAAAAAATAAACAATTTAGTGTTTTGAATGACTGCTGTATGTGCATTGGTTACCGAGATAACGAAAGTGGTAAACACAGTAATTGTCCCAATGTGGGAAAATAAGTAAAATTCTATATCTTCCTTATTTCTCAACATATCTGGGTAAAACTTGGTAAATGGGTTCTTCTAGGTCAGATCTACTAAATATTGAATTAAAACCACCCAGTTTTAATATACCCATAGCAGCAAACTTGCATCCTAAATCCCCATGTTATTCTTATGGAGCTTACAAAAACATGTCAAATCTCGCTGTTGGATCGAAATATGTAGTTTTGCATTTGAAATTCGCTGAGTATGCAGGTCTGCTGCAACGGGGCTATTTACTTTGCAATGGCCTCGATATCTTTGATTTTTTTGTAAAATTTTTTGGCACGTCTTGTGTGCACAATTTTCTCTGCAACATGAACTTGTTTTGCATTTTCATTCAAAAACTGGCTCTTAATTTTTACATTAAGTGTTTCCCATGTACAACAGGTATCTACTTGAGGTCGTCCAAAATGTAACGTAAAATTGTCTTTGAAAACTTTTATGTAAAAACTATACTTAACATCATAGTTTGGATTTTCCTGTTTGAATAGGTTGAACATTTTTAGAACATTGAGCCTTTCATTGAGATAGTGGTATTCTCTGGAGCTGTATCGAGCTATCTTCACTGGGAATGAAGGAATATGAGCTTTAATCGCATTTGCCACATAATCAGGAATGACATTGCCAGGAGTATTTTTGCCTCTCATATCTTTTGGGGACTTCCCCATTACTAACAAGTTGGTCAATCGTCTAATACGAGCATGAGAAATGGCGTGAATATTCATAAATGCTTTAAGGCATACCTGTGTTTTTCCAACTGGGGTTGATACCTCATAGATAAAAACCTTCCGTCTATCAGGTTTTTTTTTATTCTTCGACAGATTTTCTTCTTCGATGTTGTTTGACTTCTGAAGCAGCTATCAATGATTGTAAATTGTTGTCCTGTTCATTTTTGGAATCTAAACCTCTAAAATTCGCATAAATTCTGTTTCGATCTTCTTCTGAGACTGGTGAAACATCCTCTGCGGCAACTGGATAAAAGCAACAGTGTTAATTTAAGAGGCCCAAACTGTATTTTCAACTGTTAAAACCTATATCTTGGCTAGAGTAGGTTGTGACTATTGATTAACACCCAAAGATGGAAAAGAACCTGCGCCCGATTTAGCCAGCAGCATGCATCTCCCAAATAGTAGGGCCTACAGCATAATATTTGCGAAATAGTTTTGGCTAGCGCGAGGTAGCCTAATGGCTGGAGCTTTTTAAAGTGTTTTACCTCGCCTTTAGCCTAAGTCTGACTGTACCAGTCCCTAACTTGGCTAGAGTAGGTTATGACCACTGATAAGCCTAGTCTAAGTCTGACTGTAAGTAAACCCCTATCTTTGGCTAGAGTAGGTTAAAATAACCCATAAATAACCTGGCCTACAGTATTGGCAATTAAAAACAACAATTACAAAGGATAAATTACTATTCTAGAGTCTAGGTATAGGCTACTTAGGCCTACTTGCAATGATCCTCAATGTTCAATTGCTCAACTTCTTTTCCCTTATATGAAGTGTATGCATCGCCCTTAACTCTTGCTTTCTTGAAGTGATTACTTCAGATTTGTATGAATCTTTGTGCCTCTGCCCTTTTTTTCTTTTCAATTTAACCACTTCTTCACCAGCAACTGTCTCAATATCCATTTTAAGAGAAGAAATAACCAATAGTTTTCTAATTTATTGGAATCTGGACGTTTTTGAAAAAGTAGTTGCCCTAAGTAGAGCGGTGTTTTCTCAAAGAGTGCTATTTATGTTGAGAGGCATTATAGAGTTCTTAAATCTAGTGTTGTATCTGTGGAGTTTGCTTTGAGGTTCTAAATTGTTTGACTTAATATTAAAATGCGCCCACAATTTTGGCGCAAAGAATCGCCTTACGAAATTAAATATATGATGATGATTTTGATACTTACATGTCTCTTGTCTATATTTAGCTTTGAAAACCAAAAACCGTCGCTATTTTGAAATGGTACAAAGTAGAAATGTTATATTCCTCACAAACATTGTTCTCAATAGTGGCCATTTATGTACCAAATTTGAAGTTTATACGTTGAAAAATATGTGAAAAAACAGACACATAGACTGAAAACGAAGCACTTTAAGACCTACGATTATGTAAACATTTTTCTTATTTTCACCTGTACACAACTACAAAAAACTGCACATATACAAAAGCTGCAAAAGCTGCTGCACATATACCAAACTATTTTACTGTAATTTCAAGACCCTCTGTATAATATAAATTAGATGCAGTTATGTGTTATCGTGTACATGGGGAAATATACACTTCAAATGTATTGCAGTACTAATACTCAAGCTGGTTTTACTCATACAACTTGTTACAATAAGGTAAAGAGTAAGGTTATTTTTCAAGGGAGACTGGCGCTGATGATTTTAAATGTTAATGCGGGACTTCAACACTTGACGGAGAAGTTTGATCTTTTCTTTAGCTGATTTTTTTGTTTGGCTGGAGATCCACTTGCACTGTTTGGCAGGAGAACTTTAAATAAGTTCTCGATAATAAATGTTGAACGATCTTAACATTTCGGACACGTCAAAGAATCAAGAACTCGGGCAGTGGCTCGAATTAGCCTTTTCCTGACGTTGACTTTGTGAGAGATTTTTGTAAATAATTTCTTGAATATCTTTAATGCAATTTCTATGACGTACAGCATATTATCTGAGGGTGCCAGTAAACCGCTTACATCTGCTATATTAATATTTGAGAATGTTCTGTTTAGGATTAAAAGTTATTTTTTGCTTTTCAATAGGAATTCTTTATTGCCCATTTTCTCCAAGCATTCTTTACACTTGAATTTTTTGGTGTATAAGTGAGCCACATATCCCGTAAAGTATACAGTAGAACAATCTTCAAGTGTTTCAACGTTAAAATTATAATTACTTTGATTAAGTGAAACATATATTTAATCCCGATAACTGGTCTTAATACGCACTAGTAAATTATATTATAAAACTGCACAGGCGGAAACGTTGTTAACGTACCTGTGGCTTGCTGTAGATTGACTACTTTCTCCGTGGTCAAAGGGTAGTGGGTCTCTTATCGCTCCTATTGTTTTCTGAACTTAAAGTAAAGACTGTAGCTTCTGCCTACTATTCTTGTTGACTCTTGTTAAACTTAAATTGTCCATTTTCCTTATATGCAAATTTAAATAAATGAAAAACTTCTTTAAGTTATAACAATTCCTCCCCCCTTAAAAAAAACTTTCTTCCAATATATACCAGGCGGGGAGTTCTTCATGTCCGATTATAAATTCAATTTGTGAGGTACACGCCGAACCCTCTGCGATCGACGTACAGCCTCAGCATCATAATTCCTGTCTGGTTGTATGTTTGTTTCCTTGGGGGATCTAACTGGAGTCTTGGCCGGTGATTGACGCCTAATAGGTGATGTTTCAACTTCAGGCGTTCTTTTACTGTCGGGGCTCGGTTGGAAGATTTCCCTAGGAAAACGAATCTGAATATCTTCTTCATCATCATGTTCTTCTTTGGTCATGTCCGTGCGAAGATGGTCAACATGTACGAATCGTATCCTGCCATCGACCTTCACTAAGTATGTCATGGGAAATGAAAATGAAATGAAAATCCTTTATTTAACCATGCAAAGTTAGGGCCACATGGCCCTTTCTTACACTTAACATGGATGAAATAAATACAAGATAACAACAGAAGGATGAGCTACTGAATAACTTGAAATATTTACATAAAAAATATAACTAAAAAATAAACTTATCTGAATATTTACAGAAAATATATACAAAATCGGTAAAAATAAAAAAATATTTTTCCAATCACACACTCAAGCACACATGCATCAGCATTCGCGCAAACACGGAAACCCTAAGACGCGCCAGCCATGACCATCCGCTCAAGATAAAGTGCTTTCAGTGCCGTCACAAACTGGGAACGCTTATCAAAGGATCTGATCTCCAAAGGAAGGGTATTCCACAGACGGCAGGCGGTAACAACAAAACCCCTGTCATAAGCTGTGGTCACATGATGAGGTATACGCAAAGTGATTGAGGAAGAACGTGAAATACGAAAGCTATCTTGAGACACAAATTTAAAATCGGTTTTAAAATATTTCGGAAAATTCGTTTTCAAAATTGAGAAAAGTAATGAAAGAATTTTAATTTATCTTTGATCGTGCAGTTTCAAAATGTATGCCTCAATATAGCATGGCGTTATACGCTCATCGCGTCTCAGACCATATACATATCTCAGGCAATAATTCTGAGATCGCTGGAGCATACCCGCCTGAGCAACGGTCATGTCATTGATTACAGAGTTGCAGTAAGTAAAGTGGGGTAGTACTAATTACTTACTAATTAGTACTACCCCACTACTAATAATTAGTACTTACTAATTAGTGTGGGTGGGGGGGGTGGGACTGATTACTTTGGTAATTACACCAGATTGCCAATTTATATCTTCATTTCTGACAGTCCGTACAAAAACATGATCACCCACACTGAATGAACGTGGTTTACTTCTGTGAGCATTGGCAGTTCTGACAATCTTATCTTGTTTCAAGTTCATGTCATGGGCAAGATGCGGTTTTAACAGACTCAAATGTGTTCTTGGCTTAAACTTGAAGAAAGCCTCGGCAGGTGTGACTCCAGTAGTGGAATGTGGAGTGTTACGGTATGAAAATAAGAAGGCGTCTATACGATGTTGCAAGATTCGACTTGTCTTGTGAGCCGAGTCATGAAGCATTTGTTTTAAAAAGGCGTCTTTGACAGTCTGAACGGCCCTTTCTGCCAGCCCGTTTGATGGTGGATGATACGGTGGTGAGATGACATGGTGTATTCCGTTTGACTTTAGGAACTCTTTGAACTCAAGAGAAGTGAACTGAGGGCCTCCATCTGTAACAATGGTGTAAGGTAAGCCATATGCCGCGAAACAATGACGTAGCTTTTCGATCGTTTTACTAGAGATTGTCGATGACATGAAGAACACCTCGATCCACTTCGAGTGACTGTCAACTATCAAAATAAAATCTTTGCCTTCATACTGAGCAAAATCAAGATGGATCCTTTGCCAGTTATGCTTAGGCCAAGACCAAGGTTGAAGGGGCGGTAACGCTACAGATTTCCTGGTCACTTGGCAAATTTTACATTCTTTCACTATTTCCTCTATTTCTTGGTCAATTTTTGGCCACCAAACGTAGCTGCGTGCAAGCGATTTCATCTTTGATTCGCCGGGATGTTCAGCATGAAGAAGTAAAAGGACTTCTTTTCTATGTGTTGGTGGAATCACCACCCTACTTCCCCACAAAAGGCAGCCTTTCTCCGTTGACAGTTGTAATGTTTTGCCCAAGTAAGGTTTCATAGATGGATCTTCTACTCGAGTAGGCCAACCGTTAGCTGTGTATTCCATGACCTTCGACAATGTTGGGTCAAACTTGGTCGCTAAACCAATCTCCCTATGGGTCACTGGCAATTGGTTAGTACTACAAAAACAATTCACTTCGCCTTCCTCTAGGCCTTCGTTATTGTCAGTACTGTCGCAAGGAAGGCGTGAGAGCGCATCTGCATTAGATATTTCAACCTCCTTTTTGTAACGGATGGTATAGACATATGCAAAGAGTGTTAAGGCCCACCTTTGAACCCGTGCCGCAGCTAAAATCGGTACTGCTTTGGTCGGACCGAATAGAAAAATCAATGGCCGATGGTCGGTCACTAAAGTGAATTTCCGGCCGTACAAGAAATTGTGAAACTTCTTCACCGCAAATATAAGAGCGAGTGCCTCTTTTTCAATTTGGCTGTACTTAACTTCGCACTTTGATAAGGTGCGGCTAGCAAACGCGATCGGGCGCTCAGTTCCATCCGGTAGTTGATGTGCTAAAACGCAGCCTACTCCATAGCTCGAACTATCACAAGTTACGACAAAATCTAGTTTGGGATCATACGGCATGAGTACATTGTTCTTAAGTAAAAGCTTTTTACTGTTTTCAAAAGCACTTTGGCATTTACTACACCATTCCCATTTTACATCATTTTGGAGCAATTTATAGAGAGGGTGCAAAGTTGTTGATAGATTAGGCAAAAACTTTCCATAGTAGTTTAGTAGGCCTAAGTATGATTTGAGTTGCGACACATTTTCAGGTTGAGGTGCGTTTACAATTGCTTCAGTAAGCGCCCTGCTTTGGTGGATACCATGTTGGTCTAAACAATGGCCTAGAAATGTGATACGATCCTTGAATAACTCACTTTTGTTTGAGTTTATTTTGACCCCATATTCATGAAGTCGCTGCAAAACTGCATCAACTCGTTGAGTCATTTCCTTTACATTTTGCGAACAAATCAAAATGTCATCTAAATACGCCTTGGTATTCTTAAAACCCTGTAATATTTTGTCCATGGTTGATTGAAAGAGCGCTCCCGCACTAGTAATACGAAATGGGAGACGAGCAAATCTGAACAAACCCTTGTGTGTGGTAAGTGTCAGTAATTCCTGTGAGGACTAAGTTGGTCCTACGCAGCGGATAGATCTAGTTTGGTAAATAATTTAGCACCAGCTATGCTAGAAAAGATATCTTCGGGGTTTGGAAGTGGGTAATGGTCTGTCCGAATATTCGGATTTAATGTTACTTTGAAATCCCCGCAAAGCCTAACCTTGTTGTTCGGTTTGGGAACAACCACAATTGGTGTTGCCCATGATGACTGCAACACTGGATAAATGACACCATTTTTCTGTAAGTTTTCGAGTTCATTCTCGACTGCCGACCTTAGCGCATAAGGTACGTTTCGTGCTTTACAAAACACGGGTTTAACATTCTCTTTCAAGACTATGTCTACAGACACATTTTTAATTTCCCCAATAGATTCATCAAAAACTTCAGAATATTTCTTCTTAAAATCAGAAATAACATTTGGAACGGACTCACCATTTCCAAGCTGGTGAACCGCCGAGTCCTCACTACGTGCCGACCTCACGCCACTCCAATCCAACTTGATCTTCTCTATCCAATTACGGCCCATGAGCGTAGGCTGTTGTGGTCCAGTGTGCTTAACCACGACGACTGGTAACTGAAGATCGCCTTGCTGCGTAGTGACGTTGACCTTAAACTCACCAACAACATTGATTTTTTCACCAGTATAGGTAACTTAGTACTAGACGATTCCAAAATCGGCAACTCATCCTGAAATTTATCATAAAATACAGAGTCTGGCATCACGGTCACCACTGCACCGGTGTCAATGACCATCTCAACTGGAATATTATTCAACATCATTTGAGTAACAAAACTATTCCTTTTTCATCATTACCTGCATAGGCTACTGTGTATTTCATAATTGTGACTCTGATCAGTCGACACATCGTCTTCAGAACTATCTGATTCACACATGTTTACTCTACCATGTGATTTAAACTTAGGTATAGGCCTATTATTATTTCTAGATTTGCAAACATTAGATAAATGACCTTTTTTGTTGCACGAAAAACAAGTTGCTTCAATAAAAGGACACGCCTTCGCATCATGAAGTTTACCCAGGGACGTAGCCAAGGGGGGGGTCCGTGGGGTCCGGACCCCCCCCTTCCCGCTAATTATTTTAATAATTATGATATTTATTCAATCCAGTTACGAATTACACTTTCTCTTTTTATCAGTGCATGGCGCAAAAATAATATAAGCAATATTAAGGTAAAAGAGTACAAAAGTGCAAAGTACAAACCAAATTTAACCGTCCGATTTTCATGCCAAAAATACAAACTCCTCGATCCCTACAAACGTGGTGTTATCGCAATTGAAGCTGACGCCTGCTATCTGTCCAGCTGCGTTCCCAGGCCAGTTCTTGGAAGCAGACGATATAAACAGTTCTTATCTTATTTTCGTATTCTTTATTTCTTGCCTACCTTTTTACATTAGATTAAATTATTTACAACCACTGAATGTAATCCGCGTTGAGTCAGTTATAATCGATTCTTCACCAGAGTAACTACGTGCGTTTTATTGTGTGGCATTTAACGAGTAATGTTTAGAAAGGAAAATGAACGCTTATGTGATAAGGAAGAAAATAAGTATTTCCAGTGATTTTAAAGAGGTAAGAAGTAAAAGATAAAATTTACAAACAGTTTTAATTATAGTTATTAAAATATTACTACATTCTTGTAAAGAAGAACATCGACTATCCGGCGGATCAACGAAGGCCTTAAACCTAACCTGACTATTAATGGCTTAATATATTTTAGGAGAAATATAAACTTTAAAATTGCCGTAAAACGAATGATTAGTGTTAAATGTCATTTACACGCATTATAATAATGATTTAAAAATAAATTTAAGAGTTTTTAATCAAGAGTTAATGAAGGCAAAATAAATAATGTTGATCGACGAGATACGCAAGAGCAAATCCTATCTTTATTCACACGTCCATGGCTCTCTTCGCGTACTCACAACTATAGAATACCCTACTGGTCTTGTGCCGTAACGTAACACACTGACAAATCTCATGATTAGGAATCGGTCACAATGGTAAACTAGCCTAACCCACTGTGCTCTCTAGACATAACAAGTTTTGAGTGAAAAGGAAGAATTAGAATGATAATACTGTAACCCTAAAAAAACCGAAACGCATTATTGGCGACAGTTTTAAGTCTCCGAACCTGATTGCTGTATGAGGCATTTCATTTACACAACTTTTAAATTTATCTCTTCCACAAATAAAAATTTCAATTACAGATCATTACCCACCTGTGATTGACTCAACTCTTCCCGACCCGAATTTACTCTTTACTTCGTAAAATATATTTTTTGAAATACAATATAATCGGTACTTTTTGAGTTTTACAAAAAGGTAAAAAATAAACAAAAATCAATAATATCAGATTTTTTACGTAAACATTTTAAATTATTAATAAATATAAAAATATAATGACATATTTTTGGAAATGAATTTATTATATTTAAGTACTAAATTAGCTAATTGTGGTATTTTATAACTACGTAATTCTCAGCACTGTTACGCGGGTCGAATTTCACTATTATTTTGTCAACTACTTGAGTTGTAATATTATTCTCTTATTTACTGATAAATTCTTTTGTATTTTAATATCAGAGTCTAATATTAATTGTCCATTCTTAAATGACATGGGTTTAAGTGTAAAGTTTAGATAATGATGCCTCATAGTCTACCAAGCAGTATCTACTACCTGTTACGCATCATCTCGTGTCCTCAAACTCACGACCCTCTAGTTAAAAAAATGGGGGGGTTACGTCGTCTGGACCCCCCCCTTCCCGAAATCCTGGCTACGTCCCTGGTTTACCGCAGCGGTAACACTTTTATTTATAATCCTTTGACATTGTCTGTTTGTGTGAGGAAGAACTACCACGTAAGCCTAACTTATTATTTGTTTTACCCTTGACATAGTTTAATTCTGCACAGATGCCTGCCTGAGATTCAGGATGAAGGGACTTTACATTTTTATCAGCATTTTCAATAAGTAAGGAAAGCTCAAGTGCCTTCTTGAAATCTAGGGTAGTACCCTCAGCTAAAAGTTTACTCTGAATTTGGGACGATTTGAGTCCACAAAGAAATCTATCTCTCAGAGCTTCATCCAGAAAACTTGCAAATTTACAAGTTGAAGCTAGTTTCTTAAGCCTAACTGGATAATCGGAAATACTATCCACCTCTTTTTGGGAGGCTTTGTTGAATATAAACCTCTCATTTGTAGTATTAACCTGTGGTACATAGTGGGTCTTCAAAGCCTTAATAATAAAATCAAAGTCAGCTTCTGTATCCCCAATTTTAACTGGATGGATTAGGTCCTTCAAGGTTGTGTAAAGGGTAGGCCCCATGACAGAAATAAAAAATGATACCCTGTTGTCATCTTTTATGTTATTAATTTTGTAGAAGTGGTCAAGTCTCTCAGAATAGTTTTCAAAATTCTCCAATTCTTCATTAAATTCGGATATCTTACCCACACTTTGCTTGGAAGACATTATGATAATCAAATAAACTCATAAACACTTTCATAACATAACCTCATTGCAATATAAACATAAGAACATGTGCTACGCAAAATTTATTTGCAACCGTTACTTTTTGTCACTGTTCCACAAAAATAATAGCTTCATAGAAATCACTGTTCCCACTGTTAATAGCTAGTTTCAGAGAACGTAACTGTGACTTGTAACAGATATCCGGAACTGTTCCAAAGTAACCGATACTTGCTGGAAAATGGCTGATTTCTGCCGATCCTTACAGGAAATTCGCAAAACTTTAACACTGAATCTAACAATTTTGCACGAGTGAAATTCTTTCAAAACACTTCGTCGCCAATTATAATGACTTTGATTAAGTGAAACACATATTTAATCCCGAGAACTAGTCTTAATACGCACTAGTAAATTATATTATAAAACTGCACAGGCGGAAACGTTGTTAACGTACCTATGGCTTGCTGTAGATTGACTACTTTCTCCGTGGTCAAAGGGTAGTGGGTCTCTTGTCGCTCCTATTGTTCTCTGAACTTAAAGTAAAGAATGTAGCTTCTGCCTACTATTCTTGTTGACTCTTGTTAAACTTAAACTGTCCATTTTCCTTATATGCAAATTTAAATAAATGAAAAACTTCTTTAAGTTATAACAGAAATCATCCACTGTGATGCTTTTTTCTTCTTGTGCTTTTGCATCACTCTCTTCAGACGTCTGGTGAGAGGAGTCTGAAGAGAGAAGTTCTTCATTAGGAACATCACTCCTTTTCACGTCGTCTCCCCAACGTTCGCCCAAATCTAACAACAAATAAGTCAGGATCGAAAGATGTTGTTTTTGGCGGTTCTAGGATTTGTTGCATGGTGAGTATACATATTGTACCTCGGAAAACACGCACACTCGGATTTGTGTTCCACCCGCCCCTTTGTCGCACCGAAGAAAATAAATTTTCCAGCGGATCGTGGTTCAGTCTTGCAGTTAAAATGTATTTACAGCCCTCTGTTGATAAAAGTTCGTAATATGCTTTAAGTATGAATGCGTAAGTATGAATCCATCAAAACGAGGTGATCTTGGTACTTTAGGGCTAAGTTTTTTTTGCTCTGTCAACAGGGTTAAGGCTTTGGTAAAAATATCTTTAATGTGGGTATTGTTGTTGCTCAGGGCACAAGCATAAAGATTTTTTGATTGGTAGTGAATGGCAAAATTGACTGGGAAGTATTTCGCTCTGAACTCGATAAAATATTGTCTTACCCGTTTCGCTGCAGTCTACTGCAGAAGTTGAAAGCTGTGTAAGACGGTTCACTGAATTAGTCAAAATTTCAGTTAAAAAAGCATTAGTTCAGCAAACAAAATTCACACCTGTTTCTTTTACCCGTCCTCCAGTAAAAATTCTGAATTTGATAAGAGAAAAACGCAAGCTCAGGAGGCGATGGCAAAGGCATAGGCTTCCGGATGACCGTGTACAGCTGAATAAGTTGATTAGGAAAATAAAATCTGAACTTGACATGTTTAAAATTAATAGTTATCAACAATATTTACATGAAATACATCCTGGAGATAGCTCGATGTGGCAAGCGACTAAACGAATCTTAAGGATACCTTCAACTATTCCTCCTCTCCAACAAGGCCAAGTAATCTTCCAGAGTGACTCAGAAAAATGTGAAGTTTTTTCCGACTTTTTTGAAGATGCTTTTTCTCACAATCCTACCCCTAATCTGCATACTGAGGCTGAAGTCAACGACTTTCTAGACAGCCTGGTTTGTTCTGCTGAACTCCCTATTCAATATGTTTCAGCTTCCGAAATAAGAAATGTTATTAATTATCTACCTGTAAGGAAAGCTCCTGGATATGACCTTATAACAAATTTAATATTAATTACTCCAAGTGCGCATCTGCTTCTTAAATCCATATTCAATGCATGTTTACACATAGGGTTCTTTCCTGTGGCATGGAAACCATAAACCTGTGGTCATTGTTATCCGCATAAACCGAATAAACCAGCAAAGAACCCGTCTAGCTACCGGCCAATTAGTCTTTTAACCACCCTCTCTAAGGTGTTTGAAAAATTAATTCAGATGAGGCTGTGCAGTTACATCCAGGAGGCTGAATGTATTCCTCCCCATCAGTTTGGTTTTAGGCATAACCATTCGAAAACACAGCAACTAGCTAGACTTTCACAAACAATAGTACAAGGTTTCGAAAACAAAGAAAAACTCTGCTGCCCTGTTTTTGGACGTAGCTCAGGCCTTCGATAAAGTCTGGCACAAAGGCCTCATATATAAACTGTTTAAGGTAGGTCTACTAAGTTACCTGAGGAGTGTAATATCATCCTTTTTAGAAAACAACACATTTTCAGTTAAAATAAACGGCATTCATTCCACTGTTCGACATATCCGAGCTGGTTTACCTCAGGGCTCAATATTGGGCCCTATATAGTTCAATATCTTCATGTTTGATATACCTATTCCCGCTCAGTCTAATCTAACTCTTTTCGCTGATGATACAGCATTAATCTCACGACATCACAGTATTGAAACAGCAATTAATATGCTTCAGACCGATAAGGTGTTGGAAGTCATGTGAGAGTATGTAAATATTTATATTTATGTTTTCCTTGGTTACCAATTTTAGTTTGAATAAAAAATGTCTTCCCTTGTATCTTAATTTTATTTTATTAACTATATGTAAATATTTATATTTATGTGTTCCTTGGTTACCAATTTTAGTTTGAATAAAAAAATGTCTTCCCTTGTATCTTAATTTTATTTTATTAACTATGAAATGAATTCCACTGCTCACTTTGCTAACTATCATTTATTTTATTAGGTTAGGCCTATAATCAGCTTCATTAAACTTAACATCCCGAGATATAACTATTTGGTTGTTTATTGGATTCCACAACCGGTAACCATCACCACAATACCCAACCATACGCATTTCTGTTGCTCTTGGTTCAAGTTTTCCCTTTTTTGGAAGATTGTACATCCATGCTTTAGAACCAAAAACTCTTAATTTATCCAATACTCCATTTGATTTACCATACCAAATATGAGCTGGTATTTTTCCATTTAGTGCTCTAGTTGGTGATCTGTTCAACTGATAAATTGCACAACATACTGCTTCTCCCCAGAGAAATTTAGGTAAGTTTGTATCCACAAACATTGATCTTACCTTATCAAGAATTGTTCTGTTAAGTCTTTCTGCGACTCCATTTTGTTGAGGTGTGTAGCTGGCAGTATACTCTAATTGAATACCATTGTCTGAACAAAACTTTTTGAAATTATTTGATGTGAATTCACCTCCCTTGTCTGATCTTAATCTAGATACGCGAATATTTTGAGATTTTAATTCCTCTACATATTTAATTAGATAACTTTCGGCTTCAGACTTATGTTTAAGTATAAATACTTGTGAAAAATGTGAGAAATCATCCATAATTGTTACATAGTATCGATTACCTTTAAGAGTTGGTACATCTACAGGTCCCCAGACGTCAGTGTGAACAAGTTCCCCGATACGAGTTGACCGAGGTCCCTGGACACTATGAAAGACATTTCTGGTCGCCTTACCTTTTTTGCAGGAGTCACAAGGTTCCTTTGAATAGGGCAGACGAAGTTGCTGAAGTCCTCTCCGATTTAGGTGACCAAGTCGTAGATGCCATAGATTTTCCTCTGATGACGTTGATAATCCAGTGTTAACCTTTGAATTACCTAATCCAAATCTTGCTACAAAAAGATTGTTTTCAAGATCGCACTTAAAAAGTAGGTTATTTTTCTTAGATACCTGCGCACATTCATTATCAAATGTTACTCTAAATCCAGCTTTATTTATCTTTTGGACTGAGAATAAATTGAATGGTAGTCCATCAACAATCAATGCTTCAATAGATATTTGTTTCGGTACTTTATTTCCTTGATTACAATATACAACCATTTTACCTTGTCGTTTTGCCTCCATAGTTTGCCCATTTGCAACTTTCAACTGAATTGGGATTATATCAGTCACATTCCTCATATACTTTTCCATGGAGGAACAAACCAAATTATTAGTCGCTCCAGAATCAATAATGAACTTGACTTCACCTTCTTCATTGACACTACTTACTGTTGTCGAAAAAGCGGTAAAATTGAATGAAATACTGTTATCTGAGTCTTGCTCAGCTACATTAACATGTTGTGTACGGTTACTCCACCTTTTTTGGTGGTTTGTTCCACGAAAATTTCCTCTGAATTTCCCCCCAGAATTATTTTGATACTTCTTTTCATGGTAATTAAACCCATCAGATTTGTGATAGCTTTTGGGACACTTATTTTGGTAATGATCATAGCTACCACACTTGAAACATTTGTTTGCATTGTTTTTCTTTGAATTTATATTAAAAGAACATTCAACTTCTGACTTTGAAAAGTTTTGACCGTTATTAAGTTTCAACTCAACATCTAATAACTTACTTTTTACAAAATCAAGAGTTAGTGAGGAAGAAGTTGTCTCTAAAACTGTTATTACGGTATCATATTTCTTTGGAATAGTCAATAATAAATGACATACCTTGTCATCTTCCTCTAGATGTGTACCTGTTGATTCAAGGTCTCTAATCAGGGCATCAAACTTCATGAAATGATCTTGCAGGCTTGTACTTTCTTCACATTTGAGAGTAAGGAGCTGTCTTCTTATATACAGTCTTGATAATGTACTTTTTCTTTCAAATACATTTCTTAACGCTTTAATCATCTCAAATGAAGTTTTAGCATCTTTTATGTATTCCAAATGTCTATCAGTTATGCATTGGACTATTATGGACCTTGCTTTCGCATCTTCTTTTAGCTTTTCTGGAGTTTTGCATAATTCTTCTTTTGAATATTCCTTCTCTGTTATTTCTTTTACACCTTTCTCATCCAAAATGCATTCCAGTCTGAATTTCCAATTTGAAAAATTGCTGTCACTTAAGATAGGAAGATTGGTTACATTTGCCATAATCTTTTTCTTTTTTAGATCATTAAAAATAATAAATACATTGAAAATTCTGTAACTGGGCACATTTACCTAATACAATAAATGATAGTTAGCAAAGTGAGCAGTGGAATGCATTTCATAGTTAATAAAATAAAATTAAGATACAAGGGAAGACATTTTTTTATTCAAACTAAAATTGGTAACCAAGGAAAACATAAATATAAATATTTACATACTCTCACATGACTTCCAACACCCCCGTTCAATTTTAAGTCTGTTAATTGGAATTAATTTAAATTAACATCTTAAAATTGTCACAAAACAAAAATTAAAACAAACTCAAGTCCTTGGAGAACTTAACAAACTTTTCTTTGCATAGTGCTTTTGTGAATATATCAGTTGAACAGATCACCAACTAGAGCACTAAATGGAAAAATACCAGCTCATATTTGGTGTGGTAAATCAAATGGAGTATTGGATAAATTAAGAGTTTTTGGTTCTAAAGCATGGTTGTACAATCTTCCAAAAAAGGGAAAACTTGAACCAAGAGCAACAGAAATGCGTATGGTAGGGTATTGTGGTGCTGGTTACCGGTTGTGGAATCCAATAAACAACCAAATAGTTATATCTCGGGATGTTAAGTTTAATGAAGCTGATTATAGGTACCAACAAATGTCAAAAGAAAAGGAACCTAAGTTTATGCAACACCTTGAGAGTGAAACAGCCGAAGACAAGAGTGAAGAACCATCAGAGAATACTGAATCCCAAGAAAATGAAAATGCTGAAACCCAAGATGAGCAGAACCAACAAAGAAGTAGAAGGAAAACTACTATTCCAAAAAGGTACGAGGACTATGATATCTATAGTGCTTATTATTGTTTGATATCTACCGAAAGTGACCCTTCAACATATAATGAAGCAGTAAAGTCAGGGAGTGAATGGAAACAGGCTATTAAAAATGAATTAGATAGTCTTAAAAAGTTTAAAACTTGGTCTGTAGCAGATTTGCCAGAAGGGAAAATGGCAATAGATACCAAGTGGGTTTTCAGAACTAAACAGGATAATGTAAGAAAAGCTAGATTAGTAGCTAAAGGATTTCAGGAACAGTGTAATTCTGAAACTTATTCTCCTGTAGCTAAAATGACCACTGTGAGAATGACGATTTCTCATGCATTGCAGAATGATTGGGAACTTAAACATTTAGATGTTCCAACCGCTTTTTTAAATGGGACTCTAGAGGATGATGTCTATATTAAAGTACCTCAAGGCGTGAAAGCACCAAAAGGTAAGGTATTAAAGCTTAATCGATCTTTGTATGGACTTAAGGAGTCACCCCGTTGCTGGAACAATCGGTTCAATGAATTTGCCGAAAAGAATGGACTGAAACGTTCATTGCATGATGTTTGTTTATACATAGGAGATATGTATGGTTAACATTATTTGTTGATGATTGTCTAGTAACAGGAAAGCAAGAGAAAATTGAAGATCTCACAAGTAAATTGAAGAGTTAATTCAATGTAAAAGATTTGGGTAGTATTAAAAAGTTTCTAGGAACAGAAGTAATGAGAACGGGCGATACAATAACCTTAAGCCAAACCGATATGATACAAAAAGTGTTAGAAAAGTTTAATATGACTGAATGCAAAGGAAAAGAAACCCCAATGGAAGTCAACTTTAAAGTCAATCTTGGTGAAGAAATTATAACGAATGTTCCATATCGTGAACTTATCGGAAGTCTAAATTATTTGGCGATGATCTCAAGACCTGACATTTCGTTTGCAACATCATTTCTCGGAAGATTCCTTGATAAACCGACCAATTCTAGTTGGAGAGCAGCAAAAAGAATCCTGCAGTACATAAAACACACCAATGATTTAAAACTTACTTTCAAGAAAGAACGAAATGCAAGTTGTGTCGAAGGCTTTGCTGACGCAGACTGGGGAAATGACGATACTGACAGGAAGAGTATAACTGGTTTGGCAGTGTATTACTATGGAAATCTAGTATCTTGGACTTCAAAGAAACAACAAGTTGTTGCATTATCAACTGCTGAAGCAGAATATTTGGCAGCCGCACACTGTGCAACAGAAATCTTGTTTGTTAGTGGACTAGCTGAAGACTTCAAACAAACAAAATCAAGTTCAGTTCTCAATGTTGACAACCAGAGTGCAATCGCAATGATAAATAACTATGAAAACACAAAGCGATCAAAACATATCGACATAAAGGCACATTTTATCAAAGACATTGTCGCAAAGGGTATTGTCAAGATCAAGTATGTGCCATCTGAGAAAAATGTTGCTGATATATTCACAAAAGCACTATGCAAAGAAAAGTTTGTTAAGTTCTCCAAGGACTTGAGTTTGTTTTAATTTTTGTTTTGTGACAATTTTAAGATGTTAATTTAAATTAATTCCAATTAACAGACTTAAAATTGAACGGGGGTGTTGGAAGTCATGTGAGAGTATGTAAATATTTATATTTATGTTTTCCTTGGTTACCAATTTTAGTTTGAATAAAAAAATGTCTTCCCTTGTATCTTAATTTTATTTTATTAACTATGAAATGAATTCCACTGCTCACTTTGCTAACTATCATTTATTTTATTATAAGGAACTTTTGGTGAACTGGTTTTCAGATTGGAAGGTTACCCTAAACCCTCAAAAGTGCGAAGCTACAATTTTTTCATTGAGGAAATTTAACGCTGTGAGAAATATTGAAGTCCAAAATAATGGAATTCCTTGGAATGGCAATGATCAAACGGTTAAATATTTAGGAGTTTATTGGACACAAAACTGACTTTCAAACAACACGTAACTTCAAAATTAAATCAAGCAAACTCAAGACTGGCACAGATGTACCCGATTATTAACAGAAGATCGTCCCTTAAAACAAAGTGTGCGGTTCTTATTAACAGAGGTATCTTCAGGCCACTTTTAACTTATGCTTGTCCAGTTTGGGGATCTTGTCTTTCACAATCAAAATTGAACACGCTTTAAGTTTTTCAAAACAAATCTTACGGATTGCAACGAACTCTCCTTGGTATGTCAGAAATCGGCAAATTCACGAAGAAACAGAAATTACAACCATTTTGCTTTTATTTCAAAATTATGTGTGACATTTTTGGAAAATCTTAATCGATCCTCGGGAGCAGTGCACTTCAACATTGGCCAGAGGACAGTTGACCGAACATTGCGGGCACGTCTTCATTAAGATGTCTTGTAAAAATGATTTTGAATTCTAAATTGTTATTAACTTATGTTACGTTTTATGATGTTTTTAGTTTTTGATTAGGGTGTCTCCATTGGAGCAAACCCGATAATGTTTTGTCAGTGTTATAACATTTTTCTTTTAAGCATTCTGTGAATAATTATTCATTGTAATTGATCCAGAATAAAACTTGTAGAAAAAAGAAAAAAAAGAGTTTCCGTTGCTTGCTGTTTCAGCAACATTGACTAAAGATATTAGTTGAAATCACTGTGTTTACGACATTTTCATTAGATTTAATATTTTTGAAAAGTTTCAACAATATTATTACGCACAATTATTGAAAACAAAATTATAAGAAGCCTACTTAAAATACATTAATGATTGCTGTACCATATAGGAAATCAGTTGCATGTTTTATTACTGCCTTCGTAAAATATCGGTCAGCTCAATCATCAGTTCTATGTTCTATAGATTTACAGTAAAATAGATGGGTACAACGTATTGCTAAAACTGAATTTTTCTTTGTTGTCAATTTTGATATGTACTGTTTTTTCCTCTAATTCCACTGGGTTATTTTTTAGCGAATTTCCCCTATAGGAAAGAAGCTATTACCATAGGTCTCATGGTAAGACCTAAGCCCAGGACTATGATAGCTTTTCGTTTTGGAGCCACCAGAAGCAAAAACACCATTCGTTCGAATGTATATATATATATATATATATATATATATATATATATATATCAGTTCAGTTCTTATCAGTTCGTCGATGAGGAAGGACGTATCGCTTGTCTGCTCGTGAGCGTGCATGCCGGCCTGTTGCCCGTGAACATAACCTCGTCTAGTGTACTAACCTATCTGTACTGTTTTCGAGCTGCAGCTTTACAAACTATTTTTTTCCTCTAGTTTCTCAGTGACTTGCGTGATTGTTTTATTCCATAAAAAGGAAATGAACTGCCCCAAGTGTAATAAAGACGTGTCTAACGCGAAAGCTACTGCAAAGTGTTCGGAGTGCAAAGGATGTTTCCACGCGTCTTGCTCCCGTATCCGGACCCAGGCAAAACTGTCATCTATGTCTGTGCAGTCCTTGTCATCGTGGAAGTGTGATGACTGTGCTAACGAGACCTCTTCCCAGGTGAGTGTTAAATCGGACACTGAAGACCCAAAAATTTATGAAATTTTACAAACAATTCAAAAGGAAATAGCCGCTGCCGTTGAGTCAAATAAATCAGGTTTTGAAACGGTCAATAAAAATCTTGCGAATATGCAGACCTCTATAGAGGAATTGAAACAAAAGTTCTCTTCAGTCGAAGCCGACAGTGAGGAACTAAAAGCTGAGTGCGGGGAACTGCGAAACGAAAATATTACCCTTAAAAGTAGAGTGAATGACCTCGAGGCTAAAATCGAGGACCTACAACAATACTCACGCAATCGTAATATTGAAGTAAAAGGCATTCCCGCTACCTCTAACGAGGATGTCTATTTGATTTTGGAAGCGGTTGCCAAAGTGCTAGGTGTTGTGTACGACCGCAATAGCATTTCAATTGCACATCGGCTCCCGGCGCAAAAAGGTAAATCATACTACCCATCTATTATTGCCCAGTTTGTCAGCAGATCAACTAGGGCTGAATGGATTGCTGCTGCAAAAACTAAAAGGATTTCTACTTCGGACCTTGCCCCCTCACTGCGTCCTTCCCCGGTACTCGTCGTCGAACACCTGGGGGCGCAAAACAAGCGTCTTCTATTCCATGCTAAGTCGCATGTCAGAGAGGGCCACCTTGCATTCGTATGGTCCAGAGATGGTAAAATATTTATAAGGAAGACACCCGACTCCGCGGTGAGGAGAGTCTGCAGCATCGACCAGGTGGACCACGAGGCGGGACCGGCAGCGGTGGCGGAGGACGGAGGCGGCGCGGCGAGACCCAAGCAGGGTGCACCATCACCGTCACTGACGTCAGAGACTAAGTAATGGGATCTACAGGTGAAGATTTGTCTGTGTCTATGAACTTGGGAAAATTACCCTTCCTAAAGAAAAAAAAAATTTTATGTTGACAAATTTACAGCTATAGAATATTTTAATTATGAATAAAAATACTGGTTGCTTGATCTAGTATGTCGGTTATAGCTATACCAATATCCCTTCAGTTCCAGTAGTATCTCTATTTTTAGATTTCTATTTTTTGCGTTTCTATTTACTAGCATGAAAACGATTTCCTTAGTTTATATTTTTCTAAAACCTTTATTAAATTCTCTCGGTAGAGCTTTTTGAGAGAGTAATAACTTATATGTTTCTTTATATGATGGTAAATAATGTATTTTACTGTAGTTAATAAGATCTAAGCAACCAGTGTGTTCTATTTATTTATTCAGGATCTCTTTTTTAATAAGTAGGCCTTTATTTTTAAGAGTCATTCCAAGAAATCAGGTTATTTCACATAAATTTATAGTCATAAAATAATTTAATTAAAAGTACTGTTCGCCTGGTCAAACATGTGGTTGGACATATATATCAAATATATAATTTGGGAATATATAATATATATCATTATATATTGTATATTCCCATTAGTATTTTGATTTATTACATTTCTCTCTATTGTCGTTTCTATTTATTAGCATGAAAATGATTTCCTTGTTTATAGTTTCCTGAAACTGAATTAGTATTTTCGAGATAGAGGAATGACCTTTTTGAGTTGAATATTCATTTCGTCTATGTTTGTAAATTAGTGTCCATTAGTTGATAAGATATAAGCAACCAGTTTGTTTTTTTTTTTTACTTATGCTAATTTATTTTTGATTAAGTAGGCCTAGAATGGGATCCTTCTGATCAAATGGGCAACGTCATTGTTCAGCTCATTAGCATTATTAAATAAAGTTTAAAAATTATTTTATGCATACACAGAATGTGAATAACCATTTTAGTTTTTTCGTCTTATATAAATACATAATAATCACGCTATATTATTGAATCGCATTATATAATTTAAACTTTCATTATATCTCTATTTTGTAATTAATAAAACCTTTTCTTTCCTTTACATAGTTAATTTGGGTTTTCACCACATGTAAAATAATATCACATTGTGATTCTTTTATTTTTAAGATAGTAAATGTTTTGATTTCATTCTAGATATTTTTATACTAATAATTGCAAATAACGTAAAATCTTAAAATTCTTTTACTGAATTTCGTAAAAGATTCTCAATGAGCACTTGGACTTTTTTTTGTATCTCTTACATGTAAAGTTTAGGGCTTGAGGGCTGGTGTGAGTAGCACGATGGATGATGTGATAGATGAAATTATAGATTGTAGAACTGTAGACGCAGGCACATATGAAGAGGCTATAGTGATTTTAAATTTTTTACAGAACATAATGTGGATCCAAGAGCTTGTATCACAATTTTAAATATAAATATTCGTAGCTGCAATAAACATTTTGATGAGCTTTTGGTTATTCTGAATAGTTATAATAATAAATTTGATGTGGTGGTTTTAACAGAGACGTGGATGGATGAGAGTTGTGTGTCTGTGTGTATGGATGGGTATGTGGGAATTGTGAATAAAGTGTGTAAGAATCAAAATGATGGCGTGATTGTGTTTGTCAGAGATGATATGGATGTGCGTTATGAAGAAGTTAGTTTGCATGGCGCCACATGTATGGAAGTGAATATCATGCTTGGCGGCGGGCGGCTGTATCTGCTCGCGGTGTACAGGAGTCCGTCGAGTGACCTTGGGCTGTTCGTAGACGAGCTCGAGTCTTATCTAGAAGGCAGGTGCAGAGGTCGGACGGTCTGTCTGATAGGCGACTTCAATTGCTGCATTTTACCACATTCTAATAACTTTTTGTCACGTAAATACCTCGACATTTTATATGGAACCGGGTTTACAAGCTGCATTAATAGTCCAACGAGAGTCACAGAATTTACCGAAAGTTGCCTTGATCACATTTTTACAAATATAAAAAATACCAATTTAATTAAATCCGCTGTAATAAAATCTGAGATGACCGATCATTATTTCACCGTTGCCCAATTTCAGCTTGGAATTAAAGAAAATTTAGCAAAATCAAACAGTTTTGAAAAAAATACTTACGTCGACCTGGATGTAGCTTCCCGTCTTGTCTCTGACTGTGAGTGGAATCAAGTTTTGAGCACTAATAATGTCGATTTGAGCTGTTCTATTTTTATCGAAAAGCTTCAAAATATAATAACCATATCAACAAAATCTAAACCTCTCAATTCTAAAAATAATAGACTGAAAACATGGATGACTACAGGGTTAATTCGTTCCATTCGTACCAGAGACAGGATGGGAAGGCGTTTAAAAAACAACCATTTAACGGAACTCTGAAAGCACGCTATAAAATATATCGCAACATTTTAACTAAAACAATTAGAGCAGCAAAAGAAACTTTTTGTCGAAATAAAATAATGGAATCAAGTAATAACAAACTGCATTTATGGGGGAATATAGCGGAGGTAATGGGGTTGAAGAAGAATAAAGAGGCTTTTCCAATAGAAAGTTTTTTACATAATAATGACAACTTTAATCCTGACGATATAAAAAATGTAGCTAATAAATTCAACGAGTACTACGTCAGTGTGGGGGCTCGCCGCGGCCGTTCCCCCTGTATCCGAGCTGGTTGTGGACGACGAGGACTACCGACTGGACTCCACCTTCCGGCTTGAGCCAGTCACAGAGGCTGGATTGTCACACATTGTTAATTGTCTCAAGGGCGGGTCGGCACCCGGAGTTGATAATATTCCGACTTCGCTTATTAAATTATGTTTTGATTACCTTAAATACCCTATTATTCATATTGTTAACAGCAGCATTGAACAAGGTATTTTTCCTAAATGTTTCAAAACTGGAAAAGTCATTCCCATTTACAAAGGGGGTCCCAAAGATCTATATGTCAGTTTTAGACCAATTACTTTGACTAGTGTTATTGGGAAAATTATAGAAAAAGCAATAAGAACCCAGCTGGAAAATTATTTAATAAGAAATAACATTTTATTCAAAAATCAGTTTGGTTTTAGAAAAGACAAAAATTTAAATGACGACCTGTTTGTATTGACAAAAAATATACATAGCACTATTGAACGTAATAAAAAACCACTTTTAATTTTCATAGATCTGGCCAAAGCTTTTGATACCGTCGATAGAAAATTACTTTTTAAAAAATTGGATCTCATAGGAATTAGGGGTGTAGCTCTCAACTGGTTTATTAGCTATCTTAGTGACAGATCCCAAATAGTTACAATTAAAGGTCACGACAGTTCAAAAAGAGACATAGACTATGGAGTTTTGCAGGGCAGTTCATTAGGTCCCCTCCTCTTCTTAGTTTTCATTAATAATTTGGGAAATCTAAATTTAAATAAAGGGCAAATTTTTCTATACGCAGATGATACAGCTCTGCTGTTCGAGGGCGACAGCTGGGAGGAGACTTTCCGTCTTGCGGAGAACGGTCTGCTCGCTGTCAAGAGGTGGTTTGATCAAAGCCGGCTAACTATAAATTTGACCAAAACAAAGTGTCTTCCAATATCGATCAAAGCCGGCTGCGATCCTATAAACTATGATTTGCGCTTGCATGCATGTGGTGGTCGACTTGGATGTATGTCGTGTGAATGTATTGAGATTGTTTCTGAGTATAAGTATTTAGGTGTGGTCTTCGATTCTAGATTGAAATGGTCTGCTCACATAACTTACATTAATAACAAATTGCGGAAGTTCATTTTCATTTTTGCTTCACTTAGTAGAATTTTCACTAAAGACCTACTTCGAACAGTATATTATGCGTACATCCAATCACTTTTACAATACGGTAATCTTGCATGGGGTGGTTGCTATCAAAGTATTCTTTATCCTTTAGAAATCTCACAAAAATCAATTATCAAAGCCGCCCTTCAAAAAAATCGTATGTTCCCAACAGACCTACTATTTGAAGAATTCAAAGTTTTCAATATCCCCCAACTTTATCTTAGATCGCTAATTTCATACATTTTTTACAATAAAGATAGTTTGTTCGAGGTAGCTAGCCACGCCTATTCAACTAGAGCATCCGCAAACATCGGAATTAATCCACCTAAATTAGTTAAAAGCATCACAACAACATCATCTCATTACATCATTAATTTTGTTTATTCTAAACTCCCCAACTTTAAAAAAAATATGCAACCTTGTAGCTCTTATGTTTTTAAAAAGAAGTTAAATAAATGGATTTCAGAAATCGATATGAAGGATATCAGAAAATACTTTACCTCACTATATAGATAAGAAGCTATCAGCATTGTTCAACTGACCAGTACTACTGCGTGCACGTTTGTGTGAGTGTGTGTGTGTGTGTGTGTGTGTGTGTGTGTGTGTGTGTGTGTGTGTGTGTGTGTGTGTGTGTGTGTGTGTTTGTGTGTGTGTGTGAGAGAGAGAGAGAGTGAGTGGCGAGTGAGTGAGTGAGTGTGTGAGTGAGTGAATGAGTGAGTGAGGGTATGGGTCGTATGGTTCTGGATCCGAGTCTCCCTAAACCCACTTTTCGTAACCCACTTTTTTCATCACTTGCCTCTTGGTATGATGCGTGTGGATCCAGCTCTTACACTAGCAAAGTTTTTTTTGTTACATTAACTTTTTCCTAATTTTAGTCATTTTTAAAAACATTACCTTATACATAATATCACATTGTTTTTTGTTTTTTCCTTTGTTGGCAGCAAGTGATGCCCTTTGAGTATAAATGTAACGGACTGTTTTGAACTCGTTTCCCCACCCACAGGCCATGGCCCATGTGGGGAACCATATTTCATATGATTTTGTACTGATTGTATGTCAAGCTGCTGTTGTTGAAATAAACGAATTTTCATTTCATTTCATTTCATTTCATATATATATCAAAACGTATATATATATATATATATATACCAACGTATATATATATATATATATATATATACCAAATTGTATACATATATACCAAAACGAACGAATGTTGTTTCTGGGCTCTAGGGACCTCAAAACGAAAAAATAACATGGTCCGGGGCTTAAGTCTCACCATGCCGCCTACGTCAATAACTACTTCCCTATAGCAGGAAATTCGCTAAAAGGTCATGCACATAGTCTGGAGGTCTACTGCAACAGGGGTATTTTTATGTTCAAGATAGACCCAAAAACCTTAGAATTTCTTTGACATTAAATCAAGGCAATTTCTACGTTTTACGTACATATACTTTCATGAACAGAAAACTGCTCTAGGATTACGCAAGGTCTGCTGCTACAGAGATATTTATATTCCTGCCTAATAAGGGCCAAAGAAGCAGGATTCAACGATATTGGGCATAAGTCTTCCCAGGGCAGTGGCACCTTTGAGGCCTTTATCGGCGGGGTGCTGAATCTACTCACATGTATAGTACAGGATGGCCAAATAGAAATACCTCATGCGGGGGGCAGCAATAGAATAACTCCATTCGCAGCATACCTGTGGACTTTGAGGATTCCTGAAAACATCTTTCTGGTTAATGAAAATCTATCTTCTTTATAGTTGTCCAATACCACTTACCTATCACTGCACAGCCCAAACTACTTGACTTAGAAACTTGGACCTTTGCATGGACGGTCTTAAGGGCGTAAGCACCCGAAGGAACGGTTTTTTTAATTCGAAGTTTTAAGGGGTTTTGGCGGGGTCGCAGTTTATAAATTTCCCTATGCAAGTGGAATGGATGATCTTTTGTTTAATTTTCAATGTTCATTCAACAAGCAAGTGGTTCAGCTTCACATACGGATACAATTTTACAGCTGATTTATAATTTGGTTACTTCCATAATGGTTTTTTGGTTGTTTTGTTGATTTTTAGGTGATACGTACTATATAATACCCCCGTTGCAGCAGACCTGCGTACTCAGCGAATTTCCATAGGATTTATTTTTTATATGTGAGCATTCAACTTATTTGAAGGAAAGTATTGTTTGAATACGTTAAGTAAATAATATACTAAAAACGTATATTTAATCATTCATGAGCTTTGAACATGAGGAAAATTAACAAGGAGACCACATTAGTTTTCATTAGTAATACATAGACTTTTGTATTTTATATATTTCTTAGTCTTTTAATTTTTAATAACAGTACTTTTGTACATAAATGTCAACAATCATATAATCAATTAATTCAAAACAAACAAATAAGTCAATCTCATGAAAAAAATTAAATTCAATCATATGGTCGGTTTTATAATTAAAATATCCCTGTTGCAGCAGACCTACATCTCCAGCCAATTTTAATACAACATATTACCAATCCTCATCATGGTAAACGTACCATATATCATGCTACATTTTCAGGCAGTTTAGACCAAGACATCCCCCCCTCCAAATGCTCATACTTTCTGTATTAAATTTAAAACTAAATTATATTTTTTGATATAGTATATATTTTCTGCAAAATCTTGATCAATGACCTCTTAACTATTCAAAATAAACACAAATAAAATATTCATTAACTGAAAATTTAATAATATGTTCAGAATTGTATTTTGTTATATCTTAAATCAGGGTAACTATACTTTTTGGAGGGAAAAATTAAAAATAATATTGGACAACGTACTGTGTTTAGCACATCCAATATCATCCAATATCTAAGCAAAAGATTGACGAAGAACAATAATTCAAAATTCGAAATTGTTTGTTTGAAAAAAAAATTAGAATACCCCCGTTGCAGCAGACCTGCATACTCAGCGAATTTCAAATGCAAAACAACATATTTCAATCCAACATAGCCAGATTTGACATGTTTTGGTAAGCTCCATAAGAATAACATGGGGAATGAGTATGCAGGTTTGCTGCTACAGGTATATTAAAACTGGGTGGTTTTAACGCAATATTTAGTAGATCTGAACTAGAAGAAGCTATTTACCAAGTTTTATCAAGATATGTTGAAAAATAACGGAGATATAGAATTTTACTTATCTACTATATATTTGTCAAATACCACTCAGTGGAAACATCGTACAGCCCAAACTACTTGACCTAAAACCTTGAAACTTTGCATGGATGTTCCTCTTAGGGCGTAGACATCCGCTAAGAACGGATTTTACAAAATTCGTAGTATAAAGGGGTTTTTGGCGAGGTCGAAGTTTTCAAATTTTCCCATTTAAAAGTATGTTGGACGATTTTTGTTTACATTTTTAATATTCATAAAACTATCAGCTGGCAGTTAGCTTCGGAAATGTATACGTTGATACAGATGATAATAAATTGATTTCTTTGATGATGGCTTCATTGATTTTTGTTGATTTGTTTCAAGGACATAATTATGTACTATATAAAAGTTACATTTAGATTAGATAAAATCCACCATTAATTAGTTAAGTGGCACCATCTATATTTCGGTAGCGGGAGTTATCGTTTTTCTTGGAGGCGTTCCTAATATTTTTTTTATTACATCTACGTTGATACAGATGATAATAAATTGATTTCTTTGATCATGGCTTCATTGATTTTTGTTGATTTGTTTCAAGGACATAATTATGTACTATATAAAAGTTACATTTAGATTAGATAAAATCCACCATTAATTAGTTAAGTGGCACCATCTATATTTCGGTTGCGGGAGTTATCGTTTTTCCTGAAGGCGTTCCTAATAATTTTTTTATTACTTCTATGGTGTTTCGTATAATTCTACGTACGCAGTTTTAAACGTGAAGAGCATACTGCCTTTAGTGGCTGAGTCTTGAGACTAAATCCCGGTAAGATGGAAAGCGAAAAGAACAGTGGTTTTTCAGTCACAAACAGAATGTGCTGAAATTATATGATTCTTTGATCTATTTATGTAAAAATTTATAAATTTATACAAATCCCTGATTGTAAGTTATATTTATACTATCTTTTCTACTATACTTTTGTCAAATACCACTGACCTATCATTGTACAGCCAAAACTTGAACCAAGAACCTTGAAAATTTGCATAGACGTTCCTTACAGTGTTGGCATTCACCAACAACGGATTTTTTTAATTCGAGGTTTTTAGAGGTTTTTGGTGGAGCTGAAGCTTTGAAAATGCCCCATGTTAATGTAATGGATGATCTTTTGTTTAAATTTAAAATTTTATTAAATCATGCATATTAGCTTCACAAACGGATACGTTGTTACAGCTGATTTATAATTTGATTCATTTTATCATGGTTTTATGGTTGTTTTGATGATTTTTTTAGGTTACTCGTACTATATAAAAATTACATTTGGTTTAGTTTCGTACCTTATACGTTCATTCATAAGCTCATTATGTGGTACCATCTTTTTAGGCAGCGGGAGCTATAGTTATTTCCTTAGGCCGGCCTTTATGTTTTTCATTACAATCATGCCAGTTACAATAATTTGGCAAATTCCTTTGACATCTAATTCAACGGTGTCCCGGCTTTTCACGGAAAAATAAATGCTGCAATCAGTGGTTGATTTTAAATTATTACTAAACGCCCATATTTTAAGTTAAATACTAAGTGAATCGAGTTTGAAATACTGCCCACGGATAGCACCATAACTGTTTCGAACATTCAGCCCTTTACTGTACTTAATTGATACCCTACTAGGCAATACAGAGACGTAATGGTAAATCTACAAAGTAGTACCTTAAAATCGACACATGTGGCGTTAAAATCGGTCCGGCCGTTTTCGAGGTATAACGGTGAAAAGAAAACCTTCACTATGTACTGTGGTATACTACATCCTACTGTGGTATCTATATTTTATCCTACATTCCGCCATAAAACAAACATATCTCTACATGACATATTCCTTGATATAAATATTTTCTATTCAGTCCTCTAGATTCTTCATATCAAGGTTAGACGATAATTTTTATCGTGAGCGAAGCCACGGGTTCTGCTAGTCTA
This sequence comes from Flexamia atlantica, assembly GCA_035578135.1. Taxonomy (NCBI): domain Eukaryota; kingdom Metazoa; phylum Arthropoda; class Insecta; order Hemiptera; family Cicadellidae; genus Flexamia; species Flexamia atlantica. The sequence goes on along the minus strand of JAQJVK010000001.1, from coordinate 50,178,789 downwards.
CTATATATTTGTCAAATACCACTCAGTGGAAACATCGTACAGCCCAAACTACTTGACCTAGAACCTTAAAACTTTGCATGGATGTTCCTCTTAGGGCGTAGACATCCGCTAAGAACGGATTTTACAAAATTCGTAGCATAAAGGGGTTTTTGGCGAGGCCGAAGTTTTCAAATTTTCCCATTTAAAAGTATGTTTGACGATTTTTGTTTACATTTTTAATATTCATAAAACTATCAGCTGGCAGTTAGCTTCGGAAATGTATACGTTGATACAGATGATAATAAATTGATTTCTTTGATGATGGCTTCATTGATTTTTGTTGATTTGTTTCAAGGCATAATTATGTACCATATAAAACAGTTAAGTGGCACCATCTATATTTCGGTAGCGGGAGTTATCGTTTTTCCTGTAGGCGTTCCTAATTATTTTTTTATTATTATTATTTTTTTTATTAATTATTATTCTATGCCTGTCCGATGATTTGGTGTTTCGTATAATTCTACGTACGCAGATTTAAACGTGCCTTTTGTGGCTGAGTCTTGAGACTAAATCCCGGTAAGATGAAAAGAGAAAAGAACACTGATTTTTCAGTCACAAACAGAAAGTGCTGAAATGATATGATTCTTTGATCTATTTATGTAAAAATTTATAAATTATACAAATCCCTGATTGTAAGTTATATTTATATATCTTTTCTACTATATTTTTGTCAAATACCACTGACCTATCATTGTACAGCCAAAACTACTTAACCTAGAACCTTGAAAATTTGCATGGTCGTTCCTTACAGAGTGTTGGCATTCACCAAGAACGGATTTTTTTAATTCAAGGTTTTTAGAGGTTTTTGGTGTAGCTGAAGCTTTGAAAATGCCCCATGTTATTGTAATGGATGATCTTTTGTTTAAATTTCAAATTTTATCAAATCAAGCATATTAGCTTCACAAATGGATACGTTGTTACAGCTGATTTATAATTTGATTCCTTTTATCATGGTTTTGCGGTTGTTTTGATGATTTTGTTAGGTTATTCGTACTATATAAAAGTTACATTTGGTTAAGTTTCGTACCTTATACGTTTAATCATAAGCTCATTATATGGTACCATCTTTTTAGGCAGCGGGAGCTATAGTTATTTCCTTAGGCCGGTCTTTATGTTTTGAATTACAATCATGCCAGTTACAATAATTTGGCAAATACATTTTTCATCTAATTCAACGGTGTCCCGGCTTTTCACGGAAAAATAAATGCTGCAATCAGTGGTTGATCTTAAATTATTACCATCCGCCCATATTTTAAGTTAAAAACTAAGTGAATCGAGTTTGAAATACTGCCCTCGGATAGCACCATAACTGTTTCGAACATTCAGCCCTTTACTGTACTTAATTGATGCCCTACTAGACAATCCAGGGACGTATTGGTAAATCTACAAAGAAGTATCTTAAAATCGACACACTTGGTGTTAAAATCGGTCTGGCCGTTTTCGAGTTATAATGGTGAAAAGAAAACCTTCACTGTCTACTGTGGTACCCTACATCCTACTGTGGTATCTACGTTTTATCCTACATTCCGCCATAAAACAAACATATCTCTACATGACATATTCCTTGATATAAATATTTTCTATTCAGTCCTCTAGATTCTTCATATCAAGGTTAGACGATAATTTTTATCGTGAGCGAAGCCACGGGTTCTGCTAGTTTCCCATAAGGCTAACATTGGGACATGTTCTGTGTTTACCACTTTCAATATCTCGGGAACTAATGGACATAGACAGTGATTCAAAATACTAAATTGTTTGTTTTTTGAGCTGAATTCAATGGTGCCAACAAAAATTCGATAGATTTTATTTTCTATGTAAAAAACTCAAAAAACCCATTTTTGGGGGGGGTTTAACCCCCTTTACCCCCTCTTCCGGTGATCCTATCGAGCTGGTTCACGAACACGTCCGAGTGATTACCCCTTTACACGTCTGTACCAATTTCCATTAAGATTGGACCATTTTTACGGCCGCTATCGTGGTAACAGACACACACATATACAGGGTGTTTCACGATAACCCTGACAAACTTCAGGATATGGTTCCTTGGGTCAAAATGAGAAAAAATGTCCAGTAAACATAGGTCCTAAACTCAGTCGTTTTCTATCTATTAAGGAAAATAGGATTTTTTTCGGATTTCAGTGTACCTATTGAACATTTTGACTCCTAGATTGAAAAGTAGACAGAATATTTTGATAAATCCTTCATAGCCAGATAGAATATTAAATTTGAAAAAGATTTCATAACTATTTTATGCAAAAAAGATGAGTGTGACTGAGAAAACGTTGTCTAAAAATCAAATTTTTCCTTAAAATTCAAGAACCAAAAAATATTTTTTGTTTTTGACAGCGCTTCATACTGTAACCGTTCAAGTGTTTTGCTTGCAACTTTACCAAAAGTTTTATAATTTAATGGAGAACAAAGAAATATCAATTTAAGTATGCATTATATGGGGAATATTTTTGTCAAAATCCAAAATTTCGTGAGGTATCAAAAAATACTAAAATTTGGTGAAACTTATAAAAATGTATACTTTGATTATTTTTTAACATATTTGAATCTAACTTGGAATGTGGCTTCGACTAGCTGAGAGGTAATGGTTAATAGCCCAAAGTCCCCTCCTCTTTTACTTTATGGCAGCAAACCTGCATACTAATTTTCTAATGTTAACCTTATGGGGAAATAATTTAATATAATAATTCAGTTATTTCTCAACACATTTAAATATAACTTCGTATATGGCTTCATCTTGTTGGGATCTACCTCATGATGGTCTAAAACCCTCCAGATTTACATTGTTATGGCAGCAAACCTGCATACTCACTTTCCATATTATTCTAATTAAGGAAAATTTTAACTTGCTTATTTATGGATGTAAGTTTATATTCCTTGATATGAAGTTTATGATAATTATTAAATAAAACATCTCAAAATCACTGAGTATGAGTAAGTAGCAAAGCGGGAAATATTAAGGTGTATGGAGATAAGGAAGAGTGGGATATTTATGTTTTTCCCATAAGGTTAACAATGGAAAGTGGGTATGCAGGTTTGCTGCCATAACAATGTAAATCTGGAGGGTCTTAGTCCATAATTAGGTGGATCCCAACAAGATGAAGCCGTATACGAAGTTTTATTTAAATATATTGAGAAATAACTGAATTATCATATTAAATTATTTCCCTATAAGGATAACATTAGAAAATGAGTATGCAGGTTTGCTACCATAAAGTAAAAGAGGAGGGGATTTTGGGCTATCAACCATTACCTCTCAGCTAGTCGAAGCCACATTCCAAGTTTGATTCAAATATGTTAAAAAATAATCAAAGTATACATTTTCATAAGTTTCACCAAATTTTAGTATTTTTTGATACCTCACGAAATTTTAGATTTTGACAAAAATAATCCCCATATAAAGCATACTTAAATTGATATTTCTTTGTTCTCCACTAAATTCTAAAATTTTTGGTAAACTTGCAAGCAAAAACTCGAACGGTTACAGTATGAAGCGCTGTCAAAAAAATATATTTTTTGGTTCTTGAATTTTAAGGAAAAATTTGATTTTTAGACAACGTTTTCTCAGTCACACTCATCTTTTTTGCATAAAATAGTTATGAAATCTCTTTCAAATTTAATATTCTATCTAGCTATGAAGGTTTTATCAAAATATTTTGTCAACTTTTCAATCTAGGAGTCAAAATCTTTAATAGGTACACTGAAATCCGAAAAAATCCTATTTTCCTTAATAGATAGAAAACGACTGAGTTTAGGACCTATGTTTACGGGACATTTTTTTCTCATTTTCACCCAAGGAACCATATCCTGAAGTTTGTCAGGGTTATCGTGAAACACCCCTGGACATTTTTTTCTCATTTTGACCCAAGGAACCATATCCTGAAGTTTGTCAGGGTTATCGTGAAACACCCTTGGACATTTTTTTCTCATTTTGACCCAAGGAACCATACCCTGACAAACTTCAGGATATGGTTCCTTGGGTCAAAATGAGAAAAAAATGTTCAGTAAACACAGGCCCTAAACTCAATCGTTTTCTATTTATTAAGGAACATAGGATTTTTTCGGATTTCAGTGTACCTATTGAACATTTTGAATACTAGACTGAAACGTTGACAAAATATTTCGATAAAACCTTCATATCTAGATAGAATATTAAATTTCAAAGAGATTTCATAGCTATTTTATGCAAAAAAGATGAGTGTGACTAAGAAAAAGTTGTCTAAAAATCAAATTTTTCCTTAAAATTCAAGAACCAAAATATATTTTTTGTTTTTGACAGCGCTTCATACTGTAACCGTTTCTAGTGTTTTGCTTGCAACTTTACCAAAAATTTTAGAATTTAATGGAGAACAAAGAAATATCAATTTAAGTATGCTTTATATGGGGATTATTTTTGTCAAAATCCAAAATTTCGTGAGGTATCAAAAAATACTAAAATTTAGAGAAACTTATAAAAATGTATACTTTGATTATTTTTTAACATATTTGAGTCAAACTTGGAATGTGGCTTCGACTAGCTGAGAGGTAATGGTTAATACCCCAAAATCCCCTCCTCTTTTACTTTATGGCAGCAAACCTGCATACTCATTTTCTAATGTTATCCTTATGGGGAAATAATTTAATATGATAATTCAGTTATTTCTCAACATATTTAAATATAACTTCGTATATGGCTTCATCTTGTTGGGATCTACCTAATTATGGTCTAAAACCCTCCAAATTTACATTGTTATGGCAGCAAACCAGCATACTCACTTTCCATTGTTAACCTTATGGGAAAAACATAAATATCCCACTCTTCCTTATCTCGACACATCTTAATATTTCCCGCTTTGCTACTTACTCATACTCAGTGATTTTGAAATGTTTTATTTAATAACTAGCAGGACCCGTGGCTTCGCTCACGATAAAAATTAAAGCAGAGGCGGATTTGAAAACTTGCCGCCCCTGGGCTACCCAGGGGGAATAAGGGGTTAATTTCCGGCAAGCCAAAAGTGGCGACTTTTTTTTAGCTTACGCGTGTTCTTTATGGCCCCTTGCGGCCCCTCCGGGCCTAACCCCCCCCCCCCCATTAGCTGCGGCCTTTCAAACTAATGCCGGTGCTGAGTGAATTCTTTTGCTTCCACATTTGTTATTTCCCCCTTCTCTCTCTAATTTGCCAACCCCCAAATTCTGCCGCCCTGGGCTATAGCCCTTTAAGCCCATATGTAAATCCACCCCTGAATTAAAGTCTAACCTTGATATGAAAAATCTAGAGGACTGAATAGAAAATATTTATATCAAGGAATATGTCATGTAGAGATACGTTTCTTTTATAGCGGAATGTAGGATAAAATGTACCACAGTAGATAGTGAAGGTTTTCTTTTCACCGTTATAACTCGAAAACGGCCGGACTGATTTTAACACCAAATGTGTCGATTTTAAGGTACTTCTTTGTAGATTTACCATTACGCCCATGGATTGCCTAGTAGGGCATCAATTAAGTACAGTAAAGGGCTGAATGTTCGAAACCGTTATGGTGCTATCTGTGGGCAGTATTTCAAACTCGATTCACTTAGTTTTTAACTTAAAATATGGGCGAGTAGTAATAATTTAAGATCAACCACTGATTGCAGCATTTATTTTTCCGTGAAAAGCCGGGACACCGTCGAATTAGATGAAAAAGGACTTTGCCAAATTATTGAAACTGGCATGATTGTAATTAAAAACATAAAGGCCGGCATAAGGAAATAACTATAGCTCCCGCTGCATAAAAGATGGTGGTACCACATAATAAGCTTATGATTGAACGTATAAGGTATGAAACTAAACCAAATATAACTCTTATATAGTACGAACAACCTAACAAAATCATCAAAACAACCATAAAACTACGATAAAAGGAATCAAATTATAAATCAGCTGTAACAACGTATCCGTTTGTGAAGCTAATATACTTGATTTAATAAAATTTGAAATTTAAACAAAAGATCATCCATTACATTAACATGGGGCATTTTCAAAGCTTCAGCTCCACCAAAAACCTCGAAAATCCGTTCTAAAAAAACCGTTCTTGGTGAATGCCATCACTCTGTAAGGAACGTCCATGCAAATTTTCAAGGTTCTAAGTTAAGTAGTTTTGGCTGAACAATGATAGGTCAGTGGTATTTGACAAAAATATAGTAGAAAAGATAGTATAAATATAACTTACAATCAGGGATTTGAATAATTTATACATTTTTACATAAATAGATCAAAGAATCATATCATTTCAGTACATTCTGTTTGTGACTGAAAAACCACTGTTCTTTTCTCTTTCCATCTTACCGGATTTAGTCTCAAGACTCAGCCACAAAATGCAGTATGCTCTTCACGTTTAAAACTGCGTACGTCGAATTATACGAAACATCAAATCATGGGACAGGCATAGATGTAATTAAAAAATTATTACGAACGCCTCCAGGAAAAACGATAACTCCCGCTACCGAAATATAGATGGTGCCACTTAACTAATTAATGGTGGATTTTATCTAAACTAAATGTAACCTTTATATAGTACATAAGTATGTCCTTGAAACAAATCAACAAAAATCAATGAAGCCATGATCAAAGAAATCAATTTATTATCATCTGTATCAACGTATAAATTTCCGAAGCTAACTACCAGCTGATTGTTTTATGAACGTTAAAAATGTAAACAAAAATCGTCCAACATACTTTTAAATGGGAAAATTTGAAAACTTCGGCCTCGCCAAAAACCCCTTTATGCTACGAATTTTGTAAAATCCGTTCTTAGCGGATGCCTACGCCCTAAGAGGAACATCCATGCAAAGTTTCAAGGTTCTAGGTCAAGTAGTTTGGGCTGTACGATGTTTCCACTGAGTGGTATTTGACAAATATATAGTAGATTATTATCAAACTTTATATAAAGGAATATAAACTTACATCCATAAATAAGCAAGTTAAAATTTTCCTTAATTAGAATAACATGGAAAGTGACAATAATTGTGTATTGCATGAAAGATATTTTGTATACATTACCCTAAAATGTAACAAACTGAAAACCTGGACGTAACGGATGAGTTTTGACGCTATGCACCCCCTATTTATTATTATTTTAATAATTTTCAATAAAGGCTCTTAAACTAACATGGTGTTATGTAGCGGCTGTTTATTTTTAACAGACATTTTTCTTAATTTAAAATAACAAATCTGAATGTTATGAAACATGTACATAAACATCTATTGCAGCTACAACGCTATTCATTGATATCAAATAAATATAGACGTTCTTCGTTCTACAAGACATGGAAGTTTGAAAACGTCCCGAATCTTAAAAATAAGCCCCGCTTGTCAAAATGAAAAGAACGCATCAGAATTATTTTTAAATATAACCTAAGTTATCAAAATATTGCCAATTAAAGCATGAAAGAGGTAATTTGTAATAATTTTATTTGTTATTTAATCAAGCTGAACGCTAATATTTTTAAACAGTATTCTCACTAATACTGTACATAGCATTTTATTAGAATATTACATGTTACATATGAATAAACATCTATTGGGTTATATCAACCAATACACCGGTCTGACACTTAAATGGAGCCAAGTGGTAAGATTGTTGGAGCGGGTTAGTTCGATGCACTTTATTCAGATGGCGTTGTAAAAACGTGTCTTTCTTCTTCTTCACTGATTCAGCCAATCAGAACGACGATAACGATCTGCTTACTTCCCGTTCCGTTTCCCCTGATTTTCTGTCACGACGCGACGTGTACACAACCATAACGAGTTGGAATTAATTTGAGTGTGGGAAAATACCTAAAGTACGTTTGCAGAAAGTTGTTCTAGTGTAAGTTGTTTCGCGAAATACTGTACTGCGTGATCCATGTTGTGCTTAAAGCTATTGATGGAAAATAAATACGTTGATGTTTACATAAAAGCACTTAATAAAAATTAACTAAGTTAATTTTTATTAAGTGCTTTTATGTAAAGATCTACATATTTATTTTCTATCAATCGCTTTAAGCACAATAAGAATCACTCAGTACAGTATTTCGCGAAACAACTTGCACTAGCGGCAAACGCACTTAATCTAAACAAACCGGTAAAGTCATTAAAATTGAAAGTCTAGCAAACAAAACAAGAAAACGAAAATATAAACAAAGCAGACGACGACGATCGATATGTCGCATCGACGACGATCGATATGTCGCATCGACGACCATCGATATATCGCATCGATCTTTTTAGTTCGTAGCACCATAGATAAAGGGATACAAAGGAGATGTCTCACTGGATAGCGGGAAGTGAACACAGTCTGCTAGAACGTTCAGGCCGCTGGCCGACGTAGTTGACAACGCTCCCGCCGCAGCGCTGTTGAGGCTGTTCCAGTGATTTTTGTACTAGTTGTTTTATCGTAACAGATATGTGAAAACTAGTTACCACTACGCATCTGTTACATTGCTTGAAGTGCGACTTAGATTCCACTGTAACGCCGCCGCGCGGCCATTTCAATGGAGCTGTTTGAAATCGAAATGTAGACTAATTGGGGAAATACAATGTAATTTATTGTTAGAATATCTTTTTTCCTTTTATAATAAAATGTTAAGAACTTTATTATTTTTAATCCTCAGTATGTGGCGATTAAAATAATTATTTTTCATGGCTGGCTGCATGCCATTTATTGTATTCTTAAAGAATACCCCCGTTGCAGCAGACCTGCATACTCAGCGAATTTCAAATGCAAAATACATATTTTAATCCAACATAGCGAGATTTGACATGTTTTTTGTAAGCTCCATAAGAATAACATGGGGAATGAGTATGCAGGTTTGCTGCTACAGGTATGTTTAAACTGGTTGGTTTTAATTCAATATTTAGTAGATCTGAACTAGAAGAAGCCATTTACCAAGTTTTATCAAGATATGTTGAGAAATAAGCGAAATATAGAATTTTACTTATTTCCCATAAGGTTAACATTGAGACAACGTACTGTGTTTACCACTTTCAATATCTCGGTAACCAATGGACATAGAGCAGTAATTCAAGATACTAAAATGTTTGTTTTTTGAGCTGAATCCAATGGTGCCACGAAAATTCGATAAATTTTTTTTTCCTATGTAAAACACTCAAAAACCCCATTTTTGGGGGGGTTTATCCCCTTTACCCCCCCCCCCTTCCGGTGGTCCGATTGGGCTGGTTCACGAACTCGTCCGAGTGATTACCACTTTACACGTCTGTACCAAATTTCATTAAGATCAGACCATATTTACGGCCGCTATCGTGTTAACAGACATATACAGAGTGTCCCGAAATTATGGTAAAATATTTTAGTATATGGTAGTACAGGTAAAAATAAGAAAAAAAGTTCATATAAACATAGGTCCAAAAGTGCTTAGTTTTCCGTCTGTGTGTTTGTTTGTGATTTTTACATATTTAATCATATCTCACGAACCTCTTAACTTATAAACTTCAAACTTGGTACATGGATGACCACTATTAAGATCTATTTTTGTAGGAAGTATCAAATTTCTATTTTGTACCATTTCAAAATGGCGACTGTTTTTTGTTTTCAAAGCTAAATATCTTAAAAACCGTAAATTTTAGAAAAATTATACTCGAAACAAAAAAGTTGTGAAATTTATTCCAATTAATGCTGATATTAAGATTATGATGTTCGGACTACTAATAACGGAGAAATTTTAACTTTTCTGAATAAAAACATGGTCCTTTAGAACAAACTGTCAGAAATTTCCATGTTTTTATTTGAAAAAATTAAAATTTCTCCGTTATTAGTAGTCTGCTCATCATAATCTAAATAATAGCGTTAATTGGATTAAATTTCACAACTTTTTTGTCTCTTGTATAATTTTTCTGGAATTTACGCATTTTAAGATATTTAGCTTTGAAAACAAAAAAACAGTCGCCATTTCGAAATGGTACAAAGTAGAAATTTGATACTTCTTACAAAAATAGGTCTTAATAGTGGTCATCCATGTACCAAGTTTGAAGTTTATACGTTAAGAGGTTCGTGAGATATGATTAAATATGTAAAAATCACAAACAGACACACAGACGGAAAACTAAGCACTTTTGGACCTATGTTTATATGAACTTTTTTCTTATTTTTACCTGTACTATCATATACTAAAATATTTTACCATAATTACGGGACACCCTGTATATAGATAAATATATATATATAAATTCGAACGAACGGTGTTTTTTGCTTCTGGGGACCCCAAAATGAAAAGCTAACATGGTCTCGGACTTAGGTCTTACCATGAGTACTACCGTAATAGCTTATTCCTTTAAGGAAATTCGCTAATATATATATATATATATATATATATATAAATTCGAACGAACGGTGTTTTTTGCTTCTGACCCCAAAATGAAAAGTTAACATGGTCTCGGACTTAATTTTTACCATGAGTACTACCATAATAGCTTATTCCTTTAAGGAAATTCGCTAAAAACTGTAACAATAGTGCGCTGTAATAAGTTCAATAAATGGAAAATAAAATTATCGATCTAAAAACAGTTTGATACTTCATTTCTTCCATTACAAAATTTTTAGATTAGAGACCCCCGTATAATTAAACGCCTTGGTGTGTGGTGTGTTGTATTTGCGGATCGGGGGGGGGGAGTGAGTTTTGTTAAAGTATCCCGTTTTTATTTGGGAATAATCTGGTCACCCTACTCCTAATGCCTCGTATTCGTAGAAACTCGTGGCGCCTAAAACTCTTGAGCCGGCCCCGTTACTGTACTCTAGCTTAAACCAGTTACAGTTTAAAATCCATCTATCGAAACATCTTCCAAATTTTGATATGGTCATATCCTGCCTCACATCGGCTCATTCTTTTTTCAGCACAGAGCCCACTCACATACACCAACAAGCTTAACAATGTTTAAATATGTGGCCACTGCGCCCCGATGGCACTAATATTGTTCCTAGTTCAAATGAACTTAAACCCCTTAAGCACATTATAAATTAGGCATCTCTTCATTATTTAATTAGGAAATCATATTTCTTATAAAATCGTAACAATACACTGAAAGGTCAAGGCCACAATTATTGGAAACTGGAAAGGCCCGTGTTCGAAAGTGAGCCTTTATACTTTTGATAAGGATTGAAAAACAGTATCAATTTAAAATGTAATTTCTTGGCCATTATTAGTTTATGCGAAAAGTGACAAGTGAAGGTTGATGAACGCCATTCTAAGAGGGCAGTGTATGCCGAATATTTATGATTACATATTAATATTATTGTTGAAGGGCAAAAATACATGAAACATCAGCATAAAAATAATTGTGAAAACATATAAAGCAACGTGCCTTAAATTATGTTGTACATCCATCTATCCCAGTTAAACATTAGCAAAGAACAGTGAGGAAATTTCATAATCCCACGCCATCAACAGTGGGTGGAGGGCGACCACAGGCGAGGAGCGGCAGCAGCGGCACTGAGGCGGCTCCTTTGAGGCCGCAGCCAGTAGTACTAGAGAACGGCAGCGCTGCAGCGCCGGACAGTAGGGCGGCGCCGGCGGTCACCTTAATGATGGCAGTTTCCCGCCGAAACTCAAGACCGAGCGGTTTTCCGAATTTATCGGATCTCTTTTGACAGCTAATTATTTGGATCATAATTGTTGACATTCTACGTATTTAAATTCTATTTAGAAACGTAAATCACACTGTAAAAAATTTTAACGACCTCCAAGCCTTTGATTTGTTTTTAGAGGGCGCTTTCAACGCTCCAGTGCTGACCAACTTGAGTTGTAACGGTTTTAAAATGTGACTAGTTGTTTCCCGTCGATACTCGACGGACACGGCTCCATTTTTGGGGTGAGTGGAGCGCAAGGCAGTTGGCGCGAAATATTTATAATACCCCCGTTGCAGCAGACCTGCACACTCAGCGAATTTCAAATGCAAAACAACATATTTCAATCCAACATAGCGAGTTTTTGAATTTGGTTGTCTTCTCTCTCGCACAACAGTAGGATGGGAAGTCCGGGAACCGGACAATTGGCAGAGATTGTCCGGCGGTTATTGGTTACCATAATCAATATGGTTCTTAAAGCGCACATAAATTTAAACGTTTATTGAGTGACATTTTGGCGCGTGCAATACTTACTTTGCCCGGTATGTTAGGTTTTCTTTTTAGCTAATGATGTGGCATAAACTATTAATAATTTTAATAATATCTGTACATTAATAATATTATTTTCATTCAACCAAAATTATGACTTAATTTTTAGTGAAGATAAAAAATCTGTCCGTTTCAAAAAGCAATATACTCGAGTTTGAACGCTTGTCATGGATAAACTATTCAGGGCCCCCACATGGCCGGTGCTACCGTTGCCAGGGCAACGGGGCCCATGAGCCGAGGGGGCCCGCAAGGATGGGGAAAAATAAAAATACATTTCTTAAAATAAATCATAGAAAGAAAACAATAATTAAATCAACAATAACTAAACAGTAATTAAATACTAAGACTAGATAAATGTGTATCAATGAATATTACATCAGAGTAATATAGGTTATGCAGAGTGGATATGCAGTGCGTTGCTTACAAATTGTGTCTCAATCTACAACAGCTGTGAGTAACTGACGTAAAAATGACAATACGTCAATACGTGACATCTTATTGACGAACGAGAGCAGACAGAAGCTGATGAGTGCCCGTCGCCGCGGCGGGCCCTAGCGACGTTGCTATTTTGACCAAAAAACATTTCAAGTAACCCGTTACAGTTGTTAAGTGCAGTCCATTCCAAACAGTAAGAACCAATTTTCATAAATGTGTTTAGCCTAAGAAGTGTACCATGCCAGTTTCTACTGCATCTGCAGAAAGAGCATTTAGTCAGCTGGGCAACGTATTGAAGACATGGCAACGTTTATCAATGACTCAAGAATGTCTTAATTCACTTGGAGTGTTAGCAATCGAACACCGACTTGCATCAAGACTTGACTTCAGTGATGTAATTGTAAAATTCTCAATGAGCAAAGCCAGAAAAACGTAGCTTTCATTCTATCAATAAAATGCAGCAAATAACTTTCATATATGTTTACATAGTGTTTTGCTTCGTATTTAATTCGATTTCAGTAAGCTATTAGTAAGACCAATTTTGTGAAATATGTATTAGAGTTTTCTTATTACATTTTTTCTTTATAATTAGGGGGCCTATGCATTTGCTTTGCTTCCTTCATTTTTACCTAAAGGTTTTATCTTCTGCTACTCAATTTCTCAATGATAAAATTAGGATGTCATTAACCTATGACAACACAGATATTGTAATAATACAAATGCATCAATCATTACATAATCAATACGCACTAGCCTAGCTATACTCATAGTATTTATTTATTTCTTTTGGTTGTAAGAGGGGGCCCATCATGACTTTTAGCAATGGGGCCCACGAAATGATGTGGGGGGCCTGAAACTATTTGGCCTATTGTTATAAGTTATATACTATAATTTAGCTTATTTAATTCTACGCTACGTCATATAAGTTGATTTTTTTATAAAACCTATTTCAGTTTTTATTGCGGTCGGAACACAAAAAAACACGTTTTTCGAGCGCTTTCTGATGAAGATAATATGGCTTTAAAAATCCATAAGCAAAAAACTATTTGGCCGAGATCAAAGATATTTTTATACCAGGTACTAGACAAATTTCTCTACCTTTTTCTGAAGTTTCATAATTTTAGCTTCACTCGAAACATTGTCCTTGTAGTTTTATAAAACCCTTGCAATCTCTGGATCCGCTGATCGAAAAATCGTCAATTTTGGCTCACTTAGCCAATACTGGATAGAAAAATACAAATATATATCTCATTTATTTGTTATAAAAACCACTGATTTTATATTACATGATTAATAAAGGAATACTTGTGAGCAGCGGACTTGATGGCGGCCGGTCTCGAAGTGGTCCGGGGGTAGTCGGCATCGTCGCGGAGCGAGCGGTGTTGCCATTTATTTCACCTGATTTTTGTTCCGGTTTAGGGTAGATGCCCTACGGGATGACTCACTGGGAAGTTCAATCTCATGACATGGCAACATCGCTCGCTCCGAACCACTTCCGAGTCCAGCCACCATCACGGGTTGTTTACAGTCCGCTGCTCACAAGTATTCGTTTATTAATCATGTAATATAAAATCAGTGGTTTTTATAACAAATAAATGAGATATATATTTGTATTTGTCTGTCAGTATTGGCTAAGTGAGCCAAAGTTGACGATTTTTCGACCAGCGGATCCAGAGATTGCAAGGGTTTTATAAAACTACAAGAACAATGTTTTGAGTGAAGCTAAAATTATGAAACTTGGTAAAAAGGTAGATAAGTATGTCTAGTACCCGATATAAAAATATCTTTGATCTCGGCCGAATAGTTTTTGGTAGATGGATTTTTAAAGTCATATCTTCATCAGAAAGCGCTCGGAAAACGTGTTTTTAATGTTCCGACCACAATAAAAAAATGAAATAGGTTTTATAAAAAAATCAACTTATGTGACGTAACGTAGAATTAAATAGGCTAAATTATGGTATATAATTTATAACAATAGGCCAAATAGTTTATCCATAACAAGCGTTCAAACTCGAGTATATTGCTTTTTGAAACGGACAGTGCGGCCGCTCTACTCGCTAAGAATTCTTAATAAAAACGTATTTAGTGGTTGACTTGGGAATACAGACGGCACTTCAAAAATTGTGTGTTTAAAATTGCTTAATTTTATTAAATATATTTATCCTTTAAGCAAAATAAGGCAATTTTGCTGTCCTTTTTAAAAATTTACCGCAATGTATCTTAAGAATGTGTTCAAATAAACGCTTTCGTAATCGCAATAAACACTCTACAACTCTTAATCTTTATATAAAATTAAATTAATTTTTTTTTACCTGACACTGCGCAGCGTGTGTTTTAATTATGTTCTCGTAGGTAGTAACCCTCTTAAGAATTTCACGCCTAAAAGTTATTTTTATTTTTAGGCTTTTGTGGAAGTTCGGGAATCGTTTCTACAAGAATGCCCAATTTTTCCCCTCATTTCTTCAAGTACCATCCCATATTCCATATTTGGGATAAAAATCCCCGAAAAGAAGAACCACGTGAGCAGTCCTCGAGTTTCGACGCGCTCGCCCGGGTTTTTAGCGCGCTCCAGTAAACCTGGTCTGTTCAACCTGAGTAAGTGGGAAAACTAGACGCGCTAGAGAAAAGGTTTTAATAAAAAGTGTAAAGTTCACTTTATTAGCTACATCTTTCGTGCAGACGAAACTTACCAAAAAATAATAAAAGTAGTAGCCGACTAACTTTTTCAAATCTCAATAATGAAAATACGTTGTTTTTCGTTGTAAAAATTATCCATAAGTCTTATCTAGAACATAATTACATTGTTATATTCGACAATTTATGCAGATTATAAATATATATGGTTCGACCCAAATATCTCACTTCTGGACAGATAAACAGTGATAGAAAAGCCGCGCGTATCAGTCAGACAAGTATAGCGGCCGCCGATAGCTGTGTACCGTCGCCATAGTAAGGGGAGTTAAGGCGTCGTCGGCTTTTGGCTGAGATCAAAGAATTGGCGCAGCCCTTCTATTCTGTAGTCCTGGGTGAACCCTCCCGCTGACTAACCAAGATACAATCAAAGAATGCCGCCGCCACAGCCGCGCCGCGTGCCGGCAGCCGCGCCATTTACCGCTTTCCCTGCTGTTTTGTAACTTTAATCTATGTCCCCGTCATGTCTCCTGGGCAACGTGAAGTTTAAATTTAATATAATTTGATCAGTTATAGTCAGTTTATCAAATAACTCTATCAAATCTGATTATATAGGATATGAGATGTAAAGTAGCCTCAATATTTACATTACTTCACGGCAGAAGATACACGTCATGTACACGCATTCATTATAATTGTCTAAGTGTACGTGTATAAAGTTAAAACCATTCAGAAAATTAAGTATGTTGTGCAGAATTAAATTTAACTAATTTCAAATTGTATTAATAAGAAGTGGCTATGTAAAAAATTAGTGAAAAAGATTTCCACTTCTCCCATTGATTAAAATGACAAACTCAGTGATTATGAAACTCAGTGTTACGTATGATTAATATAATTTGATAGAATAATATAAGGTGTATATAATAAAACTATTTAATAGAAATATGAAATAGTGTTCGATAAAAAAGAAAAAAATGAACTTCAATCAATTCAATCTCCATATGAGTAAGCGAGTCGGGTAAGGACGGAGCAGTTGCAAGGAACGGTTCCACGACGATATAGTTTCCCTCTCCCTCGCGCCGAGTACCCTCTCTCTTCCTCCTATTGAAGTAGCCGATGGATTTCTCGTGCACCTCAGCCACATTGCCCAAGCTTTCTAGTTCTGCCACATGAGCGCCACCGGCCCGCGTCAAAAATGACTCACTAGAGCGAAGTTCTGCTGATATCCGATGGAGCGCAGCACGGTCGTTCCATCGACATCGGAAAGCACTGTGTGAGACATCTCCTTTGTATCCCTTTATCTATGGTAGCACTTTATTCAGATAGCGCTGCTGTTCACTTACCACCGAGTTAACATGGGAGTGCCATCTCTTTACGAAGTTCATTATTACTCTATGACCAATATTAGTTACTCTATGGCGAAACTAAGTCGATTGGGAACAAGTTCGAGTTAGAGATCGACTCTAATGGTTGATAGTTAAAATGAGTCGTTCTTTTCGGAGCAGTGCCTTTCGGAGGTATGATCTTCGGAGATATGCTCTTTCGGAATTATGCCTTAAAAAACACATATTCAATGCCGAGAAGTTATAAATACATTATTAGAAAAGCATATCTCCGAAAGGTCACTATTCCGAATGCACAACTCCGAAATAGCACTACTCCGAAAGCATAACTCCGATAGAGCACTATTACGAAAATTTTTTCGGATATGTGCTTTTCGGAGTTATGACTTTTGGAGCAATGAGGGCTTCCGATTGATCTCGCTCTCCTATTCTTATTATTATTCCAGTTTTTCTATGAAGTTTATTGTTACTCTATGCTAGTTATAAACCTATAACCTTTTTGGTACTACTGGAACTTTAGAGCGATTTGTTGGTAGAACTGACTGTCATTCTCTGTCAAACGAAACATCATCCAGCCTCTGAGATGGGGATATTATGAGTTTAACGACACTATCATTTGCCTTTTCAAGTTAATAAGATTAATATTTCTCTTTTTTCTGCATTAAAATCTTCCATAATTTACAATAGTCTCGGGTTTCAAGTTAAATTAAAATTGTTTTGGGCCTAAGATCAAGCTTTTATTTAATAAATTTTCTTTCTAAAATGGTAAGTGTACATTTGTTTAAGCAAAAATGCTATCTTTACAAAAGGTCGCCGATAGATAGTAACAAGATCCGGGTTTGGACCGTTCCCGATCAAAACGTTAAAAAATGCCACTGGCGTTGAAATACACAAAATAAATTTAAAAAATAAGTTATTCCTTTGGCTTGGCTTACTGACCTTGTTTAACTTATAGGCCTAGCCTATTTATTTTGACTACCGTTATTTTGTGCAATTATTCGTTCATTTTCATTTCATATCATTGCCTATCACAACTTTTTTAGCCTACTGTTAATTTTGCTTAATTTAACACAGGCCTACTGGTCACCTACTTAATTCAGGCTATAGTTCCACAGGTGCACCCTTTGCCTCTCTATCTTGAGGACTCGGTAACAAGGCATTTTCTACAACCGAGAGATTTCAAACTAAGTAAAAAGTTGGATCTTTGATTAAAACTTATCTGACACAGGACTAGACTAGACTCCTCAATTTTGATACTTTAACACCAGTCGCTCAAGTGTTGTCCACTAACCCTCGACTACTAAGAACCATAGACCTTACCTAACCTAGACATCAAGTTCTTTTTAAGTGTAGAACCAGGGATAAAAAATGGGCTGTCATTTCTGCGGAACTTGTACCAAAAAATGAAATAATTTTGGGGTTTTGCTCCATAGTTATTTAGGTATATTACTAAATTAATGTTACAAACTAGCCTAATTTATTCTAAAGCAAACTTAAATAGACCTACACTTCCCCAACCCCCTAAAAAAACCCTCTTTTTGCAAGGTTTAGAAAAAAAGGGGAAAAGTACACTCCCGATTATCCGAGCCCCGGTTAACCGAGACCCTAGGTTATCCAAGAGGTCGCTCTAAGCTAAAATTTATAATTTTTCTTTGCGGTTGGAACATAGTAATACTTGATTAACTTAACATGTATTTTGTCAAATCAAAATATGAAATTATCAGTAATTTTAGCGAATTTCCCCTATAGGGAAGAAGCTATTACCGTAGGTCTCATGGTAAGACCTAAGCTCGGGACCACTATAACTTTTCGTTTTGGGGCCCCCAGAAGCAAAAAACACTATTCGTTCGAATTTTTATATATATATATATATATATATATATATATATATATCTATGTGTCTGTTAGCACGATAGCGGCCGCAAAAATGGTCCGATCTTTATGAAATTTGGTACGGACATGTAAAGTGGTAATCAATTGGACGAGTTCGTGAACCAGCCCGATCGGACCATCGGAAGGGGGGGTAAAGGGGGATAAACCCCCCCAAAAATGGGTTTTTTGAGTTTTTTACATAGAAACATAAAATTTATCAAATTTTTGTGGGCACCATTGAATTCAGCTCAAAAAAAACAAATAATTTAGTGTTTTGAATCACTGCTCTATGCCCGTTGGTTACCGAGATATTGAAAGTGGTAAACACAGTACGTTGTCCCAATGTTAACCTTATGGGAAATAAGTAAAATTCTATATCTCGCTTATTTCTCAACATATCTTGATAAAACTTGGTAAATGGCTTCTTCTAGTTCAGATATACTAAATATTGAATTAAAACCATCCAGTTTTAATATACCTGTAGCAGCAAACCTGCATACTCATTTCCCATGTTATTCTTATGGAGCTTAACAAAACATGTAAAATCTTGCTATGTTTGCTTGAAATACGTTGTTTTGCATTTGAAATTCGCTGAGTATGCAGGTCTGCTGCAACGGGGGTATTTTAGTTTAGGCTATTTATTGAAGTTTAAATGAAAATTCTAACTATCGCACCAGTAAGACTAAGCCATCACATTCGTAATGCCGTAGATTCACACTTACTTGCCAGTAGTGAACTCTCACCATAGCACCATAGACAAACGTTCTTATATAAATATAGCAGACATTATACGACAAATGACGAATATCCTTGACGAAGTGTGTTTTGTGTGTGATTATTAGATCAAGGAATTTTATTTAAATTATTTTTAACTTTAAATTATTTTTTTACTGGCCTAGACATACTCGATATTTTGGTCAAACAAGTATTTTACGAGCACTATTGCATTACACCCACTATTGTAATCTCGTGACAGTCTAACCTCAAAATATAAGCAACCTCCGCATTATCCGAGATTTTTGGTATCCAAGATTTTACTGTCCTTAGTTTTCTGAGGCGTAGATTTGCTCACTTTCTCTCAAAATTTAGAATGATGGTTTTTTAAATAATTTTTTAAAAATGTCCTTTTTTACTTTTTTCCCCCTATACATAGTATATGGAGAAAATATTGTTTTTGTCCAAAAAAATTTCGAATTTGAGTTGTTAGTGGATATATTTGTTTTGGTGCTCCCTGAATCCAAAAAAGTGGTTTTAGGCGTGGTGTCTGTCAGTCTGTGTGCGTGCGTGCGCGTGCATGTGCGTGCGTGTGTGTGTGTGTGTGTGTGTGTGTGTGTGTGTGTATGTGTGTGTGTGTGTGTGTGTGTGTGTGTGTGTGTGTGTGTGTGGGGATATAAACAAAGCTAGAGACGACACCAGTGGACCGATTTTCATGAAATTTGGCATGTAGGTATAAAGACGTGGTATCTCCAGGCGTATTTTTCATTTTTTTGAATTTTTGATTTTTAAGGGTATTTACCCCATAAAAACCCATATATAATTACAAAAATCCAAATTTCTCAAAAACGGCTCTAACGATTTTTATAAAAATTTCATGGTTTTTAGAGCTTAAGATGGCAAACAAAATGACACCAACCGCATGTCGGTAAAAATTCAGGTTCAGAAGTTATGGGGGTTTAGGCCTAAGTGTTAAAAAAATTCATATTTGTCAAATTTCACAAAATCTGTAACCTCTAATGAAAATATACTTGCAACCATTAAATTTGACTTGAAAAACTAAATAATCCAGTATTTTGAATCATTAGTTTACATCAACTAAGTTGCGGAGATAGGCCTAATTGATATTTTAGTTTGGCGGTAAACGCAGTACGTTGTCCAATGTTATTCTTATTGCAAATATTTAAAAACCGATATCTCATTTATTAACCAATTTTGACAAAATTTGGTAAATATTTGTGTGATCATTAATTGTTAATTTGTTTTATTTCACTGTATAAATTTTCTGGTTTTAAATGATATTAAGGGAGAAAGTATGTGTCAGTTTCCTGATACCGTTTATTTGTTTTTGGTTGCATGATTAAACTAATAACATCAACAACATCACTTTCCCATTCTTATTTCCAAAACAAAAGGGTTTAAAATAAATTATTAATACTAACCCAATAAAAGAGAACAATGCCTCTTACTTTAAATTTACCTCAAACTTTAATTTTCAGTTGTCACAAACAAAATTAGGCATACCATATTCAATATTTTCTATGGTAGCCTAATAGCATCCACCCTCACTGCCGATGAGAAAGTTTTAACATTCAGCTTAAGCAAAGACAGTGATTTTAAGTGAGCTGAAGTTCTAAGTAAGCCCCGCAATTGAATTGAATTCTAGTTATTCAAATTTAGATAATACTGATTTTTCAGTTTATGGTAAATTTACCTCTTCTGTTGAATAGCTATACAGCTAAAACGTTACATTAAAGAGTTATTCGTAGTAAAAGATAGTCTACTGTATGCTTAATTTTGTATCTTCATATGAATCTTATTTTGTCAAGATGTCTAGATTTGTCCATGTATTCGTAAAGTCTCTGTGAAAAAACGGCTAATGTTTTAGGAGGTGCCAAAAACTGGATCTAGATGGCAAAAAACCTGCCATGGGAGACTAATACCCTGGGTGTGACCCTGCTTTTATGTCAACCCTCGAGCAGGCGCATGCAGAGTTTTCCTCCGTACGTGATTTTTTTATTAAGTTAAACAAGCATAATGGGTGGCAACAGTCGTATCCGGCTCTGTACCTCACACGTCTCATTCCAGGAATCTCTTAAAGCTATTCATACCTTCCCACACCCCCTTGGTAGGCCTACCTTGTTATTTGCAATTTAGTGATGCCGTGTCAGTTTGCGGAGAGCTCTCACCCGTAAGGTCGTAACATAGACAGTGATACCTATTCTATACTATAAAATTACTATGTTAAATTAAATTATTACACCTATTAAGTTAAACAATTAATTGTGTCAACGATGAAATATGATTCCTAATGAAATTTGTCAACATCTAAATAGGCAATATTTCGTTATAAAGAAAGTAAGATGAGATAAATTTTTGCGGTTTAGTGTTGCGGAGTAAAATTCCGCTCTGCTCGCAGCCATTTTACAGCTTAGCGCCGTTATTTGCAAAGAATTTTGACAGCCATAAAAATTTATCTATTCACGAGTGTCATATTTTGCCATTTCTTAATGTGCACTTTATAATTTCACAATGTTAAAACAAAATAAGTTTTTCTCTTTTTCTAAATACTTATATATTTTTTGCAGGCTCACCACTTTAGAGAGCAAGATATTGATGGTAAGTTACTGGTTTGCGTTTTTAACACTCTAGGTGCAGCAAAAATATGAGTAGCCTAGGCCTAAACCTTCCCTAGGGCCTTTTTTACATAAAATCTTACCTTTTGTATCCAGACGCTAGGATCATGGTCGCAAACTGAGTTTCCAGGTGTATTTTCCAAAAAATATGGCGTCCAAAATCGTCGGTCACCAGTGACCGGGCTGGTTAGCGGGATGGAGTCCGTAGGTGTGACGTAAATCCCCCACTTCTCGTCTCACAAACACGGGTTTTCACACAAAAAATGTTAAATGGCACTAAACCTTATCAAGACAACAAATCAGGGCTGCTGCGAGGGGGGGGGGGGCAACAGGGACAGTTAGCCCCGGGCCCGGCTTCCAGGGGCCCCCGAGGAGCCCTAGCACCGTGGGAATCATACATGTTTGTATGAGTACCAGAAATACTGCTGTAGCGGGCAGTTGGAAAATGTGTGAAGAAAAAAGTAGTCTTACATTCAGAAAACAAATATTTTAAAGAAACCTATTATTCTGAAGAAGATTCAAGTGAGCATTTCTTCCCGGGCTAGCCTTCAATCATTAGATTAATCGGAGGAATATTTTTTTGAGTTTTATTTTGACTGACACCACTAACTGACTCAGTCCTTATCACTATGCTCAACGTATCTCTAACGTTCTTGACTCGCAGCGTTGCGTTGTGCTTTCCTCGAGAGATTGTAGTTGTTACTATTTGATACTGCTTACTGCTTTTAGTGGATGATAAAGAATTGCGTTTTAGATACAGTAAAACAGAATTGAACAGCGCTGCAGAAGCTTTGCAAAACCTAAACCAAAGGATCTAGACCAGGCTGAATTAAGCCAATGATTAAGAACATACCAGAAAACAGTTAGAGGTAGTGTAATAAAACTAGATGGAAGTGTGAACTCAGCTTTAATGACCATTAATCCAAAGTATTTAATAAAATACTTCAACCAGGATTTTTCCAAATTTGTGTTGCCTTTAGACTCATGATAGATAGTTTTGTCAGTGTCTGTTTCCTCTGGAGAACGTGCCTTCAGTAAGATGGCCTTCATAAAAATAAGCTAGAGGTTATACAATGGGCGAAAATCGTTTAAATCACTTAATGAAGTTCTAGACATGATTATGTTAAATCAATCAACTTCGATGTCATAATCAATTAGCTACGGCCAGAAAGGGAATTATTTAGAGGTTTAAACCATCACTTT